>ML682085.1:442596-554307 GCA_007922195.1 Podocnemis expansa
CTAACCCATCAGCCCCACTGCCCCTTCCTAGACCTGGGGACAGAACCAAGGAGTCCTGGCTCCCAGCCCCCTGCTCTAACCCACCAGCCCCACTGCCCCTCCCTAGACCTGGGGACAGAACCCAGGAGTCCTGGCTCACACCCCGGCTTGCTCTAACCACTAGACTCCACTCCCTGCCCAGAGCAGAGAGAGAGACCAGGACTTCTGGCCCCCAGTTTGTCCCACTCTAACCAAGAGACCCCACTCTCCATCAAGAGCTAGGGAGAGAACCCAGGGGTCCTGGCTCCACCCCATTAACCCTGGGGGGAAGCAGTCTGGACTAGTAGGGGCAGTGGATCAGGACTTGGGGGCACTGGCAGAGCTGGGGAGTTGGGGGTCTGGTGGGGAGGGGAGGCCCTGTTTAAGTGGCTCATATCTGGGGGTTTCCATGCAAGAAATACAAAGGGGCTGCAGTCAGGACCTGGAGGGACCTATTCCGGGAAAGGAAGCCCCAAGATCCCTTGTGAGGTGTGGGGGGGTGATGGGGGTTGTAGTTGGGGGGCAGAGAGAGTGATGAAGGGAGAATCACACAGTCCTGGCTCCCACACTCTAACCATTAGATCCCACTTCCCACATTCTCACACCCATCCCTCCAGTGGCCCCCACATGCTGTGGGCATATGGAACAATGCCAGCAACGCAAACCCACCAAGCAAGTTTTTATCTGCTGCCAGTCCTCCAGGCCTTGTCTACACACACAGTGCTCCAGAAGTGAGGTCACACTGTGCTGACACAGCACTTCAGTGTAGACTCGACCAACTTCATTTCTGAGGGGCAGTCAGGCCACTGATAGCCCAGATCAGAAGGTGCCCAGGACAGACTGTCACACTGCACAGCAAACTGGAATGCTACTCCAGAGGACCCTGTCACCCCATGGAATGGGTCTCTCACTTTCCCCACTTCAGTATGGAGCTAAACCCCCTCTGACCGCACTCCCCTGCTCTTACCTAGTGCCCCCCTCTGGAATCCATGGCAGGATCAGCAAACAACCTTCTTGCTCTGCTACTGACCGCTGTTCCCTCTAAGCTGTGCGTGTGTGTGCACGCACACAGGTCATGAAGCCTGTGCACACAACAAAATAAAGTGCACACAAAAAAATTCAATAGTGCTAATACTGGTGCTCACAAAGAAATGTTTTTGTGCACACAAAGAAATAGTTTGCGCACGCAGTCTATGAGTAGTTAGAGGGAACAGTCCCATCTCCCCTAACTCTAGGTACTGGGGGGGGACCCCAGGGCTCAGAGTGTGGGTGCTGAGGGGGTGTCTCTCCAACAGAGTGTGCTCACTCCCCCCAAGCAGCTCTGACTGGGACTCCTGGGTTCTCTCTGGGCTCTGGGTGAGGAGTGGAGGCTAGGGATTAGAGGAGGGGGTGCTGGGAGCCAAGACTCCTGGGCCCTATTCCTAGGGGAGTGGGGTCTAGTGGGCTAGAGCGGGGGGTCGGAAGCCAGGACGTCTGGATGCTGTCCTCAGCTCTGGGAGGGGAGTGGGGTCTGGTAGGCTAGCGTAGGGGGGGCTGGAAGCTAGAACTGCTGGGTTCGCTCTGATTGTCAAAGGGGTGTTGGGTCTTTTGCTTTAAAGGTGGGGGAGGCTGGGAGCCAGACTCTCTCCCCAGCTCCAGAGGGGAGCTGGAATTTGGTGCGGGGTGGGGTGAGGAGCCTCTGCCTTGGAGGATGTTGTGTGGGGGCTTCTGATGATCCATCCCACTCTCACCTAGACGGCACCAGGAACCGGTTGGGCGACTCCAACCTGTCAGGTTGGCAGTAGACAGACAGCCCTTAATGAGAGGCTGTGAACAGACAGGGCCTTGGGGCAGGCAGGGCTGGGAGCCAGGACTCCTGGGTTCCTTCCCTGCCTCTGGGAGAGGAGCAGTGTCTAGGGGTTAAGGCGAGGGGGCTGGGAGCCAAGACATCTGGGTACTGTCACAGCTCGGATGGGCTGGATGAGATAGGGGTCTGAGGTAAAAGTCCATAGAGGGGGTCTATTGGGTGGGGCCTGAGCTCATCCCGGGGTCTCCTGCTACCATTTCCATAACCCTCTAATTCCAGCCATCTTTCTCCAGCAGAGTATGCCAATTCTTCCTCCAGTGAGTCACCTATGATGCCTGGGGGCTGCAGTGCTCCTCAGGTACATGACAAGATGGCTGCTGCACCAGAGACACCAGCGCTAGGTCTCCCTGGTGTGAGGCAGGTAGCTGGCAAGATCCCGCTGGTAGTGGAGGCCCTGCCATGGGCGGCCGTGCAGCAGCCCCAAGCTGAGGAGACACCGTAGCACCAGGACGTCCAATGGCAGGAGGTTCTGCAGGCCCCACCTGAGGGGAGATGGACGTCAGACTGGGATAACATTGAGGTTGATTGGGTTTGCCCCTGCCCATCAGCCTAAGGCAGGGTTTAGCAACCCAAAAGATAAGAAGAGTCATTTTAAAAACTTCCTTCAATAACCAAGTGTTTTAAGAACCACAATAATTGTAACCTCCTGCTGGAGGGTGGGGGGAGCTGGGCCAGGGCGCCTGCTGCAGGAGAACCTGGTGCAGGTCCCCTGCAGGATCCCCCGGTGGGGTGGGAGTCAAGAACATGGCATGGATCGCTCCCAGGGTCCAATGTTCCCTCTAATTACTCGGAGGCTGTGTGCACAAACAATTTCTTTGTGTGCGCAAAATCATTTCTTTGTGAGCATCAATATTAGCACTATTGAATTTTTTTGTGCGCACTTTATTTTGTTGTGGGCGCAGGCTTTATGACCTGTGTGCGTGTGCACACGCGCACAGCTTAGAGGGAACAGTGACAGGTTCCCTGTGACAGACGGCCTGGAGCCCAGAGCTGCAAGGGGGGCAGCCAAAGAGCCACATGCTGCTCTGCAGCTGCAGGTTGCACACCTCTTTCCTAAATAATCTTGGAGTAACTTTCTTGCCAAGGCCTAAAACAGCCTAGAGACTAGAGACAGCGAAGATTATGGACTGAGGAAAGCAGACATCTTGGAAGAGGACAAGGCAGCCATCTTGCGAGAGCTGGTGAAATGGCTCAGGCCAGTTGGCAGCACCAAGGCCTACAGCAGCCTAGAAGCCAGACACACAAAGAATCATGGGATGGCAAAGATGGCCATCTTGGGCGAGGGTACTGAAGTCATCTTGAGAAGGCATGTGCAACCAGTTATGCCAATGCTCAGTGCCAAAGCCTACAGCAGCTAGAGATGTCAATGGCTATGGGCCGATGAAGGCCGCCATTTTGGGAGAATTGATGTTGCTCGCACCAACCCTGAGCACTGAGGCTTGTAACAGACTAAAGGATAGAGATCACAAGGATTTTGCAATGGCAACGGTGGCCATCTTGGAAGAGGATAAGGATGCTGTCTTGGGACAGCAATTGTCACAATTCACTCTGACCATCAGCACCCAGGCCGTCTCACTCCTGATGAGGGATGGAGGATGGGGTGAGAGGCTGCTTTCCCCAGGGAATTGTTGGCAGGGTCAGGCCAGCAGAAGCATTCCCATTGGCTTCTGTGGACTTTGGCTAACACCCATAATGCACAAGGTCATATCGCCACCTACTGGCTAAAACAATCCATTACTTTCTAAGTTTTGGAGAGAATGAACAAGCCTACATTTCTAATTTAATTTCCTGGTTTTTGTTTCCCCCCCACCACACACACCCTCTGGTTTTTGGCAGACAAAAATGAATTTTTGCCATTCTTTCTACCAATCTTTTTTGGGGGAGTGGAATATCCATTTTTTGTCATTTCTTTCTAAACATTTTGGGGGAGAAAACACCAGTTTTTGTCAATCTTTTCTGTATGGGAAACTCCAATTTTTGTCATTTTTGGTTTTAAAAGAGGGAGAAATAACCAGTTTTTCTTCTTTTCTTTATGAATTTTGCAGGAAACAATTCTAATGTGATTTTAATTTCTTTCTAAATATTTTTATGAAGAAGCTCCTAGTTTTTGTCATTTTGTTCAAAATTTTGGAATGAAACTTTCCCGCGCTTTCTTTCTTTTGCTACGACTCTTAGGCTACGTCCACACATAAATCATTATTTTGAAATAACCCATTTTGAAATGAGTTATTTCAAAATAAAGTCCTTATTTCAAAATAAGTTAATTCGAATTAAGGGAAAGCCTGCTTTCGAAATAGCCGTTGTTTCAAAATGGTTATTTCAAAACAAGGCCATTCGGACATGTTGTTTTGAAACAGTTGTTTTGAAACTATGGTGTTGTTTCAAAACAAAGTGTCTGAACGCCGTTGTTTCAAAACATCCATTTTGAAACAACAGCTATTTCAATTAGATAAAAGGTTTAACAGTTTCGAAATAACAGCCATTATTTCAAAACAACGGGTCCCGTTGTTTCGAAATAACGGTGCATCATGTGGACATGCCGCTTCTTATTTCGAAACATCCTCTGTTGTTTCGAAATAAGAAGCCTGTGTGGACATACCCTTATAGGTTAGAATACTCAGGGCCAACGGCTCCATCTATTCTGGTATCCCGCCTCGTCCTTCTCCACTCAGATCAGAGCCAGGGGTATGGTTACCAGATGTCCAGCAAAAGGAGGACATGCCCTCCTTTTTACCCTCATGTCCTCTGTCTGGCAGGCATTTTAAAAATACATGATTTTGTCCAGGCTTTTACTTATGGGGTTAAAGCATGCTGGAACGCCCCCTACTTTTAGGGGGAAGCATTCTGGGGCCCCCTAAAAATAGAAGAACGCACCAGAACGCAGCATTCCAGTGCATCACCGCAGGGCTGGTTCAAAGGGCTGCAGGCTGGAACAAGCCCAGCCACCCTTTCCCCACTTTCCCAGTGCCTCAGGAGGACCTGCACCTAACAGCCCCGAGCGGTGTGTGGCCCTTCTTGCTGCCTGGCTGGCACCATAGTTGTAGCCTCCGAGCGTGGCTGTGAGTCCCTGTGGGCCCCCTCCCTGCCCCATCAGTAAGGAGGCCTGGGAAGGGGTTTCGGGAAAGTCAGGCAGTTGGGGAAAGGACACAGGGGTGGGGTGGGAGGAAGGGGTCGGGATGGTGGGCTGGGGAGACGTGGAGGGGTTGGGGACTGAAGGGGGGTGAAGTGAAGATGGAGAGCTGGGGTGTGGGGAGTTAGGAAGACTGGAGTGGGGACATCGGGAAAGAGGGATCTGATGGAGGCAGGCATTTGGGGGGCAGTAGCTGGGGTAGGGGGGCAGGCATTTGGGAGGCATGCATTCGTTAATCATTACCCATTTTCCATGACATAATATGGTAATGATGACAGTTATATTAATACTACCTTTTCTCCATGTGTCCTCCAATATCCTCCTTGTCATACTTCCCTGTCCTCATTTCCATGCTCTGGCATCTGGTAACCCTACCCAGGGGCCCATCTAGTTTGTTATCTGGTCCGTAATAGTAGCCAAGCCAAGCTGGTTCAGAAGACTGTACAAATGACTCCCCCCTGTGGAAAGCTCTAGCATAAGATGCCAGGAAAATAGTGCTCCTGACCACCTTCAGCTAGCGGTTATTCTGAGCTCTGAAGCATGAGTCTGAAAGCAAGCCCAATAATATTTAACCGTTTCTTATCTAGCCCTCGGTAGTTTGAACTTTTGCCTATGACACCTACTAAGCTCTATAACTTGGCAATTTCCTTTGACAATGAGTTCTGCAGGTTAATAATTATGTGCAGAAGACCAAATACTCTGTTTTGTAGAAAATTCTGTGATTTTGGGCCATGTTTTCATTCCTAATACATAAAACAAAAACAAAATTAATTTTCCACGAAAGGCAGCTTTTAAGAACATGTCATTTTGGGTCAAGCGAAAAATATTTAATTTAGATAAAATAATTTCATTGCAGTTTTGACTGTTTAAAATTTGCCATTAGAACATTATCACACAAAGGCAAAGTTCTGAAACCAAAGTAAAATCTAAATGTTTCATATATTAGATTTTTATCACTGAATGTTGGTAAATGTCATTTTCATGATATACATACTAGCTGATGAAAAGGTATTTCCATTGATGATGATCACAATATGTGGTTAGGAACTGTAAGAAAAAAGATGCTTTGGAACTTCTTAGGGTTTTATG
Source organism: Podocnemis expansa (assembly GCA_007922195.1). NCBI lineage: Eukaryota > Metazoa > Chordata > Testudines > Podocnemididae > Podocnemis > Podocnemis expansa. Next base: position 448,680 of record ML682085.1, read on the forward strand.
GAACGGTTAAAGATATGTACTTTGTAGATTTTGACATGTCATGTTAACAATTTGTTTGAATGGTTTATAAAAGTTTTAACCCTAATAATTGTCTGATCCTCCCTGCAAGTGTGAAAATTTAAATAGATGAAAATGGGAGGAAACACATAAACCCCGTAATTTTGTGCACCTGTGACAAATAAAGCGGGAAAACTCTAAAGTGAAGGTATTTGCATGGCTAGCCGTACCTGGTGTGAATCTCTGTGAAACAAGAGGAGGTAGGCTGGGGTGGAATCATGGATTGTTCTGTTTGTCTATCTGTTAGTACCATTCCCCTGTTCGTAATTAATTTTCCAGTCTCGCTGGCTGTAGTCTGGCTGTCAAGTTGTATCCACCCAGCTATATTGCATCTGCTCATCTATCTAGACCAGTGGTTCCCAACCCTTTTGAGCATGAGGACCCCTTTTTAACATGAAAAAATTTTGTGGACCCCCAAATTGTTATCAGACACCGACGGCAGGCAGCAGTACTGCAGAAGGGCAGTGGAGGACCTGGCTCCCACCCGCTCCCAAGGGGTGGGGACATATGCAGGGTGTGGCTGCTCACACAACATCCCACACAAGGATGGATTACAAGCTCTTAGAAGAACCACCCCAGATGATGCCACAGCACAACTTGTGACCGAACTTTGTGATTTTGTGCTCACTCACAACCACTTCAGATTTGCAGATCATTTGTATCTCCAAATCAGTGGCACTGCTATGGGCACACACATGGCCCCACAATATGCCAACATCTTTATGGGTGACTTAGAACAACGTTTCCTCAAGTCTCATCCCAAAACACCTCTTCTTTACCTATGCTACATGGATGACATCTTCATCATCTGGACACATGGCAGGGATGCTCTTGAAGATTTTCACAGAGATTTCAACAATTTCCACTCCATCATCAAATTGAGCCTGGAACACTCCACACAGGAGATCCACTTTCTTGACACTACAGTACAAATCAGGGATAGACACATCACCACCACCCTATACCGAAAACCTACTGATCGGTATAGTTACCTACATCCTTCGAGCTTCCATCCTAAACACACCACACGATCCATTGTCTACAGCCAAGCCCTAAGATATAACCGCATCTGCTCTGATCCCTCAGACAGAGACAAACATCTTGAGGATCTCTATCAAGCATTCTTGAAACTACAGTACCCAGCTGGGGAAGTAAGAAAACAAATTGACAGAGCTAGATGGGTTCCCCGAAGTCATCTACTACAAGAGAGACCCAAGAAAGAAAGCAACAGAACACAACGAGTCACCACATACAACCCCCAAGTCAGACCTCTGCAACAGATCATTAAGGACCTACAGCCTATTCTAAAAGATGATCCCTCTCTCTCTCAAGCTTTGGGAGACAGACCTCTCCTTGCCTCCAGACAGCCACCCAATCTTAAACAGATACTCACCAGCAACTACAGATCTAACAACAGGAACATTGAAGCAGGCACACACCCCTGCAACAAACCACGCTGCCAAGTCTGCCCACATATCTGCACAACAGACAGCATCATAGGTCCTAATCAAGCCTGCTACTCCATCGAAGGCTCATTTACCTGCTCATCTACTAATGTGGTCTATGCCATCATGTGCAAGAAATGCCCCTACACCTTATATATTGGACAAACAGGACGATTGCTGTGCAAAAGGATTAATGAACACAGAGCTGATATCAGAAATCACAGAACAAAGAAACCAGTTGCTGAGCACTTCCATCTTTCTAATCACTCGACAAATGATTTGTTAACGACTGTCATCAGAGATGTGGCTGGGACATCAAGACTTCAAAGAGAAACAGCTGAACTTGAATTAATATGCAAGCTAAACTCTGTGAAAGCAGGACTTAATCGAGACTATGGGTACTTTTCCCATTACAAAAGGTAATTTGACTTCAGGCTTCCCATGGTTTGAACCTAACAACTGCTCTGATTTGCTGTTACTGTATGAAAAAAAACAACAAGGAGCTGTGTGGCACTTTAAGACTAACAGATTTACTTTTTGCGTGAGCTTTCGTGGGAGAAGATCCCGCTTCCTCAGATGCTTCGAAGATGGGTGATGACCTGATCCAATGTTTTACACCCCCTTGCGTTTATTTTCATTCCATTCTGTAAGTTCGCCCATCTTCGAAGCATCTGAGGAAGCGGGATTTTCTCCCACGAAAGCTCATGCAAAAAATAAATCTGTTAGTCTCAAAGTGCCACACGACTCCCTGTTTTTTTGCTGGACTAGACTAACACGGCTATCCCTTTGGAAACTGACAAGTTTGACATGCCTGATTTAGAGCCCTCTCCAATATGGATCGCTGGTCAGCAGTGGCTGGGGCCGGATGTATTCATGGACCCCTTGCAGTAACTCCACAGATCCCCAGGGTTCCCCAGACCACAGGTTGCGAACCACTGATCAAGGAGCACCCACCCACCCCAGCACAAGCCCCAGAGTTGCTCTGTGCCCCTCCACCAAGGACAATTATTGTGGGGGACAGTTCCCTACTCACGCCCTCGACATGTCCTTGTTTATCTGTCTGTATTGTCAGTGCATCTGTCTAGGTTCTGTCTGTGCCTCTATTTTACCATGTCTCAGTATCTGTCTGTCTGTCTGTCCATACCGTATCTGTTCATGTTGTGTCTATCTGTACAGCCCTGCACAGGTACAAGTAAGTGGATCCGTATCCAACCTTCATTCACAAGAAATAGTCCATGGATATCCATATCGTATCCGCAGATATGGATATAATGTGGATATCTGTGGATATCCACAGATTTGCAGGGCTCTGCAGATAAAAATGCGGATCTGTATCCGATCTGCATCCCCAAGAAACGACCTGCAGATATCCATGTTGTATCCGCAGATGCGGATATAAGGTGGATCTCCACAGATTTGCAGGGCTCTAGCTCTGTGCAGATAAAAATGCGGATCTGTATCCGATCTGCATCCCCAAGAAATGGTCCGCGGATATCCATGTTGTATCCGCAGATGCGGATATAAGGCGGATCTCCACGGATTTGCAGGGCTCTATCGATCTGTACTGTCTGCTTAACTGCCTAGGAGGTGTCTGTCTGTTAACCTGTGTCGTGTCTGTCTCCACCGCACCTTTCTAGTTTGTGCCATTTTACCTCATTCTGTCCATCCATCCATCTAGGTTGTGCCTGCTTGTCTCGAATATGTCCAAAGCCTAGCTGGTTTCTTTCTTTCTGTCTAGCATGCGCCCGTGTCCATCTGTGTCCTCCGTATGTCTCTCTCTTGGCGAACCAAGTGGCACTTAGTCTAACACATTTACATATTGCATGAGCTTTTGTGGGAGAAAATCCGCCGCTTGCGAGACGCGTCCGTCTGTCCAGATTCTGCTGCCCCTGCGTCTCTTTATTCTGCCTGGGAACGCCTGTCAGTCCTGCTGTTCCTGGGTGAGCCTGTCTGTCTGTCCAGCCTGTGTCTCTCACTAGATGGCTGTCCGGACTGCGCTGAGCCTGGGCCATGTTTGTCCGTCCGACGTGCTGTCTGTCTAGGTCACCTCTGCCCAGCTCCCCCACCCCCGGCACTGGCCACGGCTCCGTCTGTCTGTCTGTCCGGGCTGGGCGGAGCCGGGGCGGGGGATGGGCAGGGGACCCGGCCCCGCCGCTCTCCCAGGCTCCTTCCCTTCCTCCGAGCGAGCGAGCGGGGAGTGCGTGAGTGACAGCCGCGCCAGCCAGTGGCCGCCCGCCGCAGCCCGGGGCCGGGCCGTGTCCCAGCCAGCCGGGGCAGGGGAGGGAGGGAAGCCCCGGCCCGCCCCCGCCGGCGGCCTCGGCTGCTCCATCACCCCGCGGCGCAGGTATCGTCCCCGGGGGCCGGCCTGGACGGCGGCCCGCGCTCCTGGCCTCTCCGGGGGGCTGGGACCCGGGTCCTGCAGTCTGGGGCTGGGGGCAGGAGGGGCCTGGGCTCTCCGGGCCGGGTGGGAAGCGGGGCTCCTGGCTTCTCAGCCCCGGGGGGTGCGACCTAGTGGTTAGAGCGGGGGCTGGCCCCCAGACACTGGCTTCTTTGTCCGGCCGGCCCCTGGCACCCACAGCCGGGAATGCACCCCCGGGGCCTGCCACAGCAGCCCGCGCAGCCCCCAGCCGGGATTTCGTGGCCACGGAGGTGGCTAATGAGGCACGATCTCATGCAGCCCCCGGGGCCTCTTCGGGGCTGTGCTTCGAGTCATGTTTTGGGGCTCCCGACTTTTTAGCTCAGGGCTAGAAACTTATTTGGTTTTTGGCTGCCGCAGGGAATCTCGCCCAGCCCCAGGAATCTGGGAGCTGGGGATTGATGAGAAATACCACACGTGGCAAAGGATTTCCAGCGCTGGGACTAGCAGCCAGGATGCTCAGGCCCCCCTCCTAAGGCTAACTGCAAAATCCCACCTCCTTCACTCCTGTCAGTCTCATGTATGTTTTCATTGCTGTTTGTTTCTCCCTTACGATGCAGGAAGGAGCTGGCGTGTGCCCCCTATCGCTTTATCTGGCCCACTTGGTGTCAGCAGTGGGATCGGCCATACAGGGACTGAACACAGCACAGGCCCTGTGGGGACGCAGCCCGTGACCTAGAGGCTCCCAACAGGCGTACAAAGAAAGCACGACCGGGGATTGAGAGGTGGCATAGAGAATCAGCCACTGTCCTCCCTCCCCACTTGAGTGATAAAAATGGCTGCCACTCAGGAGGTGCCCCCTCCAGCCCTGGGCCTTCATTTCTTGTATCCGCTGGAGGAGACGGTGGCGCCTCGGGTGAAAATGGAGGAGCCGGAACCACTAGGCCCAGAGCCAGGCTGGGAGTGGGAGGCGGCTGGCAAGGCACCCTGGCTGGTGCAGGCCGGGACCATTGGGGAGCTGCTGAGATGGGCTGCTCCCCAGCAGGCCCGGCCTGAGGAGATGCCCCAGTGCTGGTGGGGGCAACGGTCGCCCTTGGAGGTCGTACCCCCCTGGGAGAGCCCAACACTGCCGGACAACAGTGCCCTGTTCGGGCAGGCGGCCGAGTCCTGTCCGTGGCCTCGAGGGGAGCGCTTGGCACGGCTCACGCCAACCCTTGGTGGGGAGGCCTTCAGCAGCCCGAGGGTCAGGGACGCCAAGGACTATGGGAAGGTGAAGGCAGCCATCTTGGGAGCGGAGAGGGCAGCCATCTTGGGAGAACAGTTAACGCGACTCACGCCAACCCTCAACAGTGAGGTCTATTGCAGCCTAGAGGCTGGAGACGCTAAGGATTATGGGAAGCCTGCCCTTTTGGGGGTGGATAGGGCAGCCATTTTGGGAGTGGAGAAAGCAGCCATCTTGGGAGAGCCACTGATGCGGCTCACACCAACCCTCGGTAGCGAGACCTATCGTGGCCTAGAGACGGGAGATGCCAAGGATTATGGGAAGGCTGCCCTTTTTGGGGTAGATAGGGCAGCCATTTTGGGAGTGGACAAAGCCGGCATCTTGGGAGAGCAGTTGATGCGACTCACACCAACCCTCAGCAGTGAGACCTATCGTGGCCTCGAGGCTGGAGATGCCAAGGATTATGGGAAGGCCGCTATTTTGGGGGTGGAGAGGTCAGCCGTTTCGGGAGTGGACAAAGTGGCCATATTGGGAGAGCAATTGACCCGACTCACACCAACCCTCGGTGGTGAAGCCTACCGCAGCCTGGGGACTGGAGATGCCAAGGATTATGGGAAATCTTCCATTATGGGGACAGATAGGGTGGCTATCTTGGGTGTGGACAAGGAGGCCATCCTGGGAATTGACAAGGCAGCCATCTTAGGGGAGCAATTGCCGCATCTCACACCGACCCTCAGTGGTGAGGTCTACCGGAGCCTGGAGGCCAGAGATCCGAAGGGTTATGAGAAGGCGGCCATCATCGGAGAACAGTTGACACAATTCACGCCAGCCCTCAGCAGTGAGGCCTACCGTAGCATAGATGCTGGAGATGCCAAGGAGTATGGGAAGTCTGCCATTTTGGGGGCAGATAGGACAGCCGTCTTGGGAATGGAGAAGGCAGCCATCTTGGGAGTAGACAAGGCGGCCATCTTGGAAGAGCATCTGACACGACTCACGCCAACCCTCAGTAGTGAGGCCTACCGCAGCCTGGAGGCTGGTGACACCAAAGATTATGGCAAGGCAGCCATCTTGGGCGTTGGCAAGGCAGCCATCTTGGGTCTGGGCAAGGGTGCAGCAGAGAGGTGGCGACAGCGCTTCCGAGGATTCAGCTACCAGGAGGCCGGGGGGCCACGGGAGGCATGGGCCCAGCTCCGGGAGTTCTCCCGCCACTGGCTGGATCCCCAACGCCGCACCAAGGAGCAGATCTTGGAGCTGCTGGTCCTGGAGCAGTTCCTGAGCATCCTGCCGGGGGAGATGCAGAGCTGGGTCTGGGAACGAGGCCCCGAGACCTGCGCTGAAGCTGTGGCCCTGGCCGAGGGCTTCCAGCGGGGGCGGCTGGAGGCCGGGATGTGGGAGCAGCAGGTGCGGGGGAGACGTGTGGGCTGGGCAGGGCCCTTGGGGCAGGTGGGTGACCAGGAAGTGTGTCCAAAGGGTAGCAGGAGAGGTGCTGTCACCCCAAGTGGGTTATGGGTAGGAAGAGAAAAGATGAACTCTGGACTCTTCCCCAGGGGATTGTGGATAGGGAAAGCTAAGTGGGTGTTGCAAACCAGGTGCCTGGGAGTATTGTTCTGTGTCTCCCATGAGCCTTTGCAGCACCCTCAGGAAATGAGTGATGATCTGCAACGCATGGATGTGTAACAGTGGGGTGCAAGAATGTTACCCACATCCTTGTTATCCTCATTTTCACCACCTGTTTCCACCATGACGCCTTCCCTTCCTTCCCAGGTCACTGTACGGGTGAAGGTGGAAAAAGCCAGCGTGGAGGAGACGTCGTGTGCTGGAGCAGTATGGGAAGCTCCTGCCCCCCCACTGCCCTGTCCCCAGGAGGGGCCAACACTCAGTCAGCCTGGCCCCGAGCCGCTCCGCATCCCCAAGGATGAGCCCCAGCCACTCCCAGGTATGGAGGGGACACGAAGTGCTTGGGGTGACACCTCTCAGGAAAGCTCAGGAGGGAGGGGAGAGTTGCAGAGGGTGACTGGGAACATGCAGGGGAATGGGCAGACATGGGGACACTTCAGTGGGTTGGTAGAGCTGCAAGGAGATAAAGCTACAGGAAGAGGGTTACTGGCAGCCTCAGGGATTTGTGGCTAGGGAAGGCAGGCATCTCAGGGCAGGGGTTGGTCCAGCAGGTGAGTTAGGGGCAGAGAGTTATGGGGCATGGCAAGCAGGTACCTACTAGCCATCTCATGTCCTTCTGGGCTCTATTCTTCATCCTTCGGCAGGAGCCGGGATGGAGGAGGTGAAACCACAGCAGAAAGGTCCCAAGGAGACTGAAGTGACCAGCACCTGCTCCCGAAAATCTGATGGGGAGGAGGCCCCTAGGAGTCAGGATAGGACAGACGTCCCCCAGCCACCGAGGGAATCCAACCAGCCTGTCCGTGACCCTGAGGCAGTGTCTGGCTCACGCCCAATCCAAGGGCCTCACCTCTGTCCCCAGTGTGGACGGAGCTTCCGCCAGAGCTCTGCTCTCCTGGCTCACCAGCGGACCCACACTGGCGAGAGACCTCACCAGTGCCCGCAATGCGGGAAGAGCTTCTCCCGGGGCTCACAGCTCACCCGTCACCTGCGGATCCATGGGGCAGAGAGATCCCACCGCTGTCATCAGTGCAGCCGGAGTTTCTACCACAGCTCGGAGCTGGCCCGGCACCGGGCCTCCCACAGCAAGGATAGGCCCTATGGGTGCAGCCAGTGTGGAAAGAAGTTCCGCTGGCGCTCTGACCTGGTGCGCCATCAAATCACCCACACCGGTGAGCGCCCCTATGGCTGCCCGGAGTGTGGCAAGAACTTTGGGCAGAGCTCCCACCTGGTGAGGCACCGCAGGACCCACACAGCCTGACGAAGGTCATTATGGAGGTCCACCTAGAGAGGCCCATCTAGCCTGGCCTCAGGAACTGTGACAGCTGGAAGACTCCACACCCTGTGACTTCTGCATCTGGTGTTTGAACTAGAGCACATCTCATAGAGGTCCAGTTTTAGGCTGGATCAGAACCAAGGACTACCAGGCCTAGTCTGTTCACTCCAATGGTGGCCACAACCAGTTAGACCTTAGGATTGGCCAGCGTTGGTCAGAACAAAGGACCATCTGGCCTAGTATCCTCTCACCCGCGATGGCCAGAACCAAGGAGGACATGGGATTAGCTAAACTGGACTGAGAGCCATCCAACATTCTCTCTTCTCCAGCAGTGGCCACAACCATAATGGGACACAGGATGGCCAATCTGGATCTGAACTTTAATGACCCACAAAAAGTAGGAGCACGACGCTAATGAAATTTGCTGATGACTCAACAGTTGGGAGGGGGGAAGGTTAGGGGGGCATCATCCATACAACAGAGGATGAGAAAATCCTATGCGAAGAGTTGGCATGACGGGAGTTATAGAAATGGAATGAAATTTAATAAGACAGAGTGCCAGGTCATAGTCTTAGAGGCTAATACTAAGAAACTCTGCTCTAAATTGGGAGGGACTCAATTGGAATGGAAATGACAGAGGAAGAGTGGGCGTGTTTGTTGATTAATAATGAGCTGCCAGTGTGATGTAGCTGGGAAAGAGGCCAAAGCAATCCTGGGGTAGGTGAGGTGAGATATTTCCAGCTGGGATTGGGAAATGTTGATCCCACCTTAGCTGGATTCCTGTTCAATTTCTGTTCCCCCCATATTGAGGAATGAAAGACCAGGTGCAGAGAAGCTGCTGTGAGTACCTGGAGACTGGTGAGCTGGGAACTTGGCTTGGTTAGCCTAAAATGCCAGCTGAGAGGAACTCTTTGCTCATCAGGGAGCCAGGGGGGAGCCACCAGGGCCTCTGGAAGAAATAAAATTGAAACATATTGTTCTGTCCTTTGCAAAATAAAATGTTTCCAATTTTAATTCCAACTTTTTCTTTCCAAGTTTTCTTTCCTTTGCTTTCTAGTATTCCAAATGAGAACAACATGCTCAACATTGACTCAAAACATTTTAGCCAAATGTTTTTCCAAGCTGAAATGCTTCCATTTTTCAATCCAGGAACAATTTTTTTTTATGTTCTGTGGGTTTTTTTAAGCGTAGAAAAAACGTTCTCCAAACTGCTACATTTTGTGCTCAAGTGATGATTTTGCTGTTTGGGTTTTTTTGATTCACCAAAAATATTCAGTACAACCTGAACCCATTCCAACGCTACCACCCTCCAGTTTTTCAGAACTGCCAATGAACAAAAAAAATCTATCATTTGTCCCACTCTTTGTGTGAGTTTGGGCATTCCCAGCTAGGATCAGAACTAAGCCCACCAAGAACCCACACAGCTCTAGGAAAATCTACCTTCCACATTTGGTCTCATTCTTGCAATTATCTAGAGCAGTGATTTTCAACCATTGTGCCATAGCACACATTGGCATGCCATGAGAACTGTACAAGTGTGCCATGAATTTTTTTACAAAAGTAATGAAAATAAATGTAAAACAAACATTGTTCCATCTTAAAACAATATTCTATGCAATTATACCTCATAAAACTTGTGAAAATTAATCATCAAATTAAAAGTGATGTATCAGTCGATTCTAAAATGTGAACATTCTAAACACATGTGGCCAAAGGGCAAAATTGAGATGATGTATTTTTTCCAGTGGATTTGGAACATTAATGCATTTGATGTTTCTCTAGCTTGTTGTATGCACTATGTTGCAAAACTCTCCAGAAAGACCGTAACTATAGTAAATGTAAGGAAATGTGATGTTTATGAGCAGTTTTGCTGAAAAAAGTGAGTGTGCCATGGAATTGTCTTATTGAAATGTGCTGTGTTACTGAAAAGGTTGGAAACCACTGATCTAGCGCTCATCTCAAACTATAAAATTTTAATAGCCTTTCCCAAACTGCATAGCACTTTGCTATCTTTGGAAAGATCCCTTCCGTTGAACCTGGCAGGACACATCTGAAGAGCTGGGGATGGTACCTGGGAGTGAATGTTTGATCCTGTCCCTGCTCCCCCCCGGGCAGATCCTTGAAAATGGTGAACAAATCACCCCTCAACCTTCTCTCTTAAGGTAGTAGATGGAGCTCTGGGAATACTGTGCTGTGAAGCAGGGCTTCTAATCTAAGTCTGTGAAAGACATGGGCTTTCACAAACAGTTGTCGCATGGCCAAATGCAGGGATAAAATAACATGCTCAATCCAAGGACCAAATATCACCGACCCAACAGCAGCCTACAGGACTGGGCAGCATGATCTCTATGTACGGGCCAGTGTGGGATGTGAACTCTAGTGTGGCAAAACACAGCTGCCCCACACTAGGAAAAGGTGTGTGTTTAAGCACAGGGCGGCTAATTAAGGGCCCTGTCCCAGCTTCAGGCTTCCTGGACCACACAGCATGGCCCACATGAAGCGTCTGACAAGGTAGCATCCATGGATCAGCTCCCGTGTGGTCAAAACCCTCCACCCAGAACATCTACCACAGTCAAGAGGTTTCCAGTCTTATGTTCCTTTGGGAGCAGGGCCGGTCCATCCATAGAGGTGACCTAGTGGGGCACCAAGGGCTGGGCTGGGGCTGGGGCCTGCAAGCCTCCCATCCTGCTCTGCTGGCATCGGGCCGTGGGCAGGGGAGCCAACCCCAGCCAGGAGAGCAGTGCAGCCACAGCGATTCAGCTCCGCAGCCTGTGCGGCACCTGCCCGCCACTTGGCCAGGCTGGGGGAGAGAAATCACAGGTGCCTAGGGTGCCAAAAAACCTTGGGCCGGTCCTGTTTGGGGGCTCCCCTCGAGCCTCCCTCTGGTTTTTATAACAATGCTTCAGAAACGTGGACAGTGGAAGGCAGGGATTTCCCTCCCCCCCGCAGCTCCCCTGAATTTCCCAAAACCCCGCCAGTTGTCAGATAGTAAGTGTTATACCAAATCAGTGAGCACCTCCTACACCCCCTGTAAATCTCCCCCTATACCTCCCTCCCCCCAAAATTTAAATGTCCTTTGGAGAATACTGGTGGAGAGGGCCAGGGAATTCACAACTGCATGTCCAACTATGTCCAAGCATTACCTTACCCACCACTCCTCCAGCCACAGCCTTGTCCTTGACATTCATCTACAATTCATTATCTTCTGCAACTTCATGCCCCCACTCCCCAGGGGCTTCATTTCCTGCCTCTGCCATTGACTCCCCAAAAGGCCCATGTCACTGCATCCTGCTGGGCCTCAGTTTACCCTTCTGGGAAATGGTAGTGCAAGGAATGGCTCACGCACTGTGTCTGGGCAGTGCCTGGCCTGATGAGGGCCCCACTATCATTTGGGAGAATCTGGGCCACACTGGATGCAACAAGGGCCTTGATTTTGATGGGGGGGGATCCCTGTGCGATGGGGTCCCAATATTGCCAGGGGGTGGGGTGAGCAGAGTGCCTCTGCAGCACTGAGCCAGGCTCAGGCTCAGTAGGTAGCTGCCGATTTAGTGCAGAAAATTAAAACCAAAATCAAGCGTTTCATAGGGTGTGTGCCCAAAACCAGTTGATGTCCCAGTTAGATCAGTTTCCCACACTAGCCGGCCAGAGTCATCGTGTCCCTGGGAGTAAGAGGGTCCCAACCCAGCGTCTGTGAACCCAGAACATCGTGAGCACCAGGCTGTAACCACTAGTCCTTGCTTTCCTCCCAGAGCTGGGGGGAGAGCACAGAGATCCAGCCTCCCCCCCCCCAGCCAGACCCGACCCAGGAGTGCTAGTTCCCAGGCCCGGGGGGGGACGACTTCCCGCCGGGCACAAAGGGGTTAAAACCACAGAGCTCAAAGGGCTCCCTCGGGGAGGGGGCAAAACGTGGGGCTGTTGCGTCATAATGAAGGGACCGTCCCAAAATTCCGTGGGGGGAGGGGCCAGGCGGAGCTGGGAATGAGTCTCAGCATCCTCCGAGCTCCGGCACGCTCTTAAAGGGCCAGCGCCCCCAGGGGACCGGTGAGTCCAGGGGCGGGGCAGAGGGAGTCCTGGGGAACACTATGACCCCAGCTACCTCCGCTAGGCAATTTCCAACGGGATAGCCGTGTTAGTGTAGTCCAGCAAAAAAAAAACCAAAAGCCCAACCCCCCCCAAACAACCAAGGAGTCGTGTGGCACTTAAAGACTAGCGGATTGATTACAAGGGGGGCTGGATTCTGATCTCGATTCATCTGGGACCGAGGTGGAGTCCCTCCTCGCTGCAACAGGAGCAGGGATGGATTCTGATCCGTCTCCTTTCTGGGCCACTGTGGAGTCACTCCCAATTAAAATGAAGGCAGGGCTGGCTTCTGATCTCAGGGCCCTTCGGTATCACCTTTGACCATATCAGAGTAACTATGTAGTTAATACTACCTGGTGACTGCAAAGGCTGCCCGCCCCTTGACCAACATTGGGGCCCTGCTGTGCCAGGTGCTGCACAGACCAATTGCTTGCTTCCTGAGGTTGGGCTCCATGTCATGCTGGGCACTGTCTGAGACCAGCTTATTTTTTCAGGTGAAGGGGAGGAGCCTCTTGCCTAATCCATGCCACAGGTCCCACCAGGTGATTCCTTTGTCCAGCCCATACCTGGTGGCTGACCTAGAGTGCTTCTATGAATGAGACACCCCACATTCATGACAGGCCTCTGAGAGATGGCCAGTCCAACTGGTCCCTAGCTAAACCCTTCCAATGCTATCCCACAATCCCCTGCTGATGCCACTGCAGTGACAGCCCATTGAGCCTATGAGGGATTGGGCCCCACCGAATCCACCATCTCCCCATCTTTCTGTCCAGACTTCCCCCTCCCCAAGGCCAATGTGAGGTGGATGGAGTGAAGGGAAGAACTGTGGGGCCCTGATCTCCCCTCCCTTGAGGATGGGAGAGGGGCACCTAGTGACACCCACACAGGTGAGGAATGAGGGAGGCCTCTAGGGCGAAAGTCATAACGGTGTCTTCCACACTGTGTCTCCTGACTTTGTTATAATCTTTGGCATCAGAGCTCCTGGCCAAGATGGGCTACCCTTGTGTTAGAGCAGGGACTGGCAGCCAGGGACTCCTGATTTCTATCACTTGCTCTGAGAGGGGAGTGAGGTCTAGTGGGTTAGAGTAGTGGGGCTGGGAGCCAAGACTCCTGGGTTCTGTTTCTCTGTCAGGGAAGGAATGTGATCAAGTGGGTTAGAGTAGGGAGGGTGGGAGCCAGTACTCTTGGGTTCCTGCCTTCACTTTCGGTTCCCATCCCAGAGGGATCAGTTTGCCGGGTTCCCCCCCCAGATCTCCCTTCTCTCTCCAGCAGCTGCTGCGGAGGCCGCACCCCCAAACCCCCTCCACCCTGCCAGGGTAGCCCCCGCTGCAGGTTGGCTGGCTGCTCCTCCCAATACCTGGAGTGTGGGAAATCCTTCTGGCAGCATTCTCACCTGCTGCAGCACCAGACTGCTCCCAGACTTCGGAACTGTTGCAGCACCAGTGCATCCACACGGGCAAGCATCCCTACCAGTGCCTTGCTTGTGGCCAGGCCTTCAGCCAGAGCGCCAACCTGCTCCAGCACCAGCGTGCCAGCTCTGGCACCTGCCCCTTCCACTGCACCTAGTGTAGCAAGAGCTTCAGCTGCAGTTCCCACCTCCACAGCCATCAAGCCACCCACTCCAGTGAGTGGCCCTTTGGCTGCACTGACTGCAGCAAGCGCTTCTGCCACAGCTCCAGCCTGCTCAAACGCGAACACGGCCACACTGCCCATCAGCTCGTTGACTGCGGTGAGCACTTTGCCCAGAACTTGGACTTGCTCCAGCACATCCTTGCCGGCAACCAGCCCTCCAGCTGAGCTGGCAGCAGGAAGTACTTCCTTCAGAGCTCCAACCTGCTCGAGCACCAGCTTGTCCACAGTGGGGAGAAGCCCTACATGTGTGGGAAGTGTGGACGTGGTTTCAGCCAGTGCTCCCACGCGCTGAAGCACGGCTGGGTCCATGACAGTGGCAAACCCAGATTGGGAGGTGGGAGAGACGGGGGTGGATGTGCTACAGGGGAAGATTGGGGGTGAGGGGATGGGCATATCTTCACATGGCTGCTGATGTTGTGGAGCAGCAAGTGTAATTATGGAGCCAGATGGTTGCATCGGGAGTAGCAGAGTGTATCAATGCCTTGCCTCCTTCGTGTATGTGAATCGGGTGTTGTCATTCTGTTTTCCACAGTCTATTCTGTTGTCTGCTGGAGTGTCTTTAATTTTCTTTTTGTACAGCCAGGTGCCACATCTGCCGTGATGTGCGGATGCAGTTTAGGGTTGCCAATGAGGCTCATGGGAGATTGAAGCCAGTAGCTCCTTCTCACGCTTTTCGTGACACCTTGTGAACAGTGAATGCCATTTGGCTTTCCAAGCACCATCATTAAGGCCAGTGTTGAATAATTTCTGATCTTCTGAGCTTTTTTTTTTTCAGATCTGCATTATGTTAATACAGCCAGCACCTGTATCGACAGACACCAGCAACATCACGCTCTTCAGCACCTGGATGCATGAACTGTGTTACAGTGTTCACAGACACTTCTTTTTTTGCACACCAAAACTGTCGGTTTTAGGACATAAAGAACGTGTTACCTGATCATTGCTATAAACCCAGACCAAAAGTCCTGCCACTTTAGACTATAAAATTAAAGTAAAAGTTGGATGATTATTTTATGCAACTATCTAACGGAACTGGGAAATATGGAATAATTACATTGCTGCTTAAAATAAACTAAGATGTTATTACCAACGTCTGTGTATCACCTATCAGTGCAGAAGTATTCATCAACACACACTTAGGATACATTACCGCTCATTGGAGCTCATGTGCATGCTTTCCAGTCACCTGCTGTAACGTTTGAGTTAGTATGTGTCCACGTTTGGGGAAAGGGTGCCCAGCATCAACTGAATTGAATGGAATCACCAAAACAGCATGATCAATCTGGTGAAGTCTTGGCAAGTGTTTGTCCATGCTTTTCAAAAAAATGGAGAGGGAAAAGAATTGCTTTTCAGAAGTTCATTACAATGTTCAAATAAAATGCACATGAGGGTGAGTAGGGAGAACTCAGCAATGGAATACCCTCTTCAGAGTTACTGAAGTTGTTGGCCCTGAACTTGGCTGAGATTAAGGATTCTCCTGTTGTGTTCATATCTGATGGCCTGCTGGTAGGTCAGAGGCAATGTCACACATGTCCATTGGGTAGTTTCAACTGTGATTCAAACTCAAGTATTGTCTGAAAAAGTGGAGCTGCTTCTCATGGGATAGAAATTAAATCTGTTGTCAGCAATTCACTCTGCAATAAAACACTGTGCTTCTCTAAAATGGCATTCATGTCCTTCACTGCGATTCCACATACATTGAACTCCTTGGGGTATTCCCGCCTGTATATTGCATTATCTGTCACATAAGCCACTGCCTTTGAAAAGACCACTTCATGGCGTACAGTGGTCTTCATAACAACTTGTAAAATTGCAGAGTAGTTAACACAGTCTAATTCCCCTTCAGGGTATTCACCCACATTTACAGCCGTGTGCTGACCCCTCACTTCAGCAACGAGTTCATAGAACCAGGAGGTCCTCTAGCCTAGTGGTTCTCAACCTGTGGCCTCGGGCTAAAAGTGGCCTGCAATGGCTTAGATTGCAGCAAGGGAGATTTAGTTTGGACATTAGGAAAAACTCATAATTTTCAGGGTGATTAACCACTGCAAAGTGTCCCATGACTCCCTTCCCGCTGACTGCAGAAGGAAGCCACTGGCTAAGAATTCAGGTGAAACATGTTCCCACAGAGTTAAAAGATCAGTGCAGGCTCCTTCTTCTTCGAGCGCTGCTCGGATGCATTCAGTAATAGGTGTCTCCGTGCCGAAGCGCTGGATTGATCCATAAAACTTTTGTCCTAACCTGTCAGCAGAGGGTAGGCAGCCACCCCCCCCCCACGCCACCCAGTGGCTATATATATGGCTGCCTCCTGACCCCTCCCCAGTTTCATTTCTTCTGCCTTGCGCATTGGATCTGGAATGTCAGCTCCTTGCGAATGCAAGCAGCCTGTCTCTTCTATGAGCTTTTCACCCGACTGGGAGCATCTTTTCATGGATGTGGTTCTACCACAGGAGTCTTCCATTGTTGGTCTGGAACATCACAGATCACCTAACATGCCAGGGTTCAAACCCTGCTTCAAACCCTGTTCGATCCCCACGGGACGTGCCACTGGAGCCTAGGCAAAGACCACCTGGTCTCAGCCTGTTCCCTATGTTTGTCCTTCAAACCTCGGACAATCAAGAAGAGGGAACAAAGGCGCCGTGCCCTATCCTCCGAACAGGCTCGGCATTCTCCACCCGAGGCTTTGGGTTCCCGCCCGGCACTGAGACCTAGCTCAGCACGGGAGCCGACACGGCACCATGCTACCGGTAGCTGTAGAAGGACAACCTCAGTGCTGACCCCAGTACCCCAGCTCCGAGGCAGCACCTCGGCGCCTCCGCACTGCTCGAGGTCACCCCCGGCACCGCAATCCCGGCATAGTCCAGTACCGCTGGTACAAAGTTCGCTTCCGGCTCTGCAGGCCTGCCATAGCCCGCCACCATCGGTACAGGGCTCACTCCGGCACCGACCACAGTCACCTGCAGCACCGCAGGCTCAGTATAGCTCAGTACCAATGGGGAAAGAACTATCTCAACCCAGCAGCCCTCTCTCCCTGGATAAAGACCTATCTCGGGCCCATTCAGAGTCGCTTCCAATACCGACAACTCCAGAGGCAGTGGAGGCTGCGTGGGCACTCCTCCTGCTACCCACACCACCTTCCCCAACACCAGTTAGAAGGGGCAAACCGGCCTTTATATCCAAAGCCTGGGTCCATCGTGGGCGTCATCGCTCTCCTTCACCACACAGCCCCCTCATCTTCCACTCCATTGGGCCCCAGTACTGTAGAGCCATCCCCATGGCAACATATCACTTTGCCATCACCGGTACCACCCTTGGAATTGAGAAGTCCTTCTCCCACCTCAAGTCTGGAGGAAGGCCCATCAAGGGGCTCTAAGTGACCCCGGTGCCACACCTTGGTGCCATCGCCCTTCTGCTTCCACCCCCAAGAATGGTACCCATGCAAAACCCCTTCTCCTCCACAGCAGACACCCGGTACCACTCTGTCCCTGGCATCGGGCTCATATACAGGCAACCTATCAGTGCACTTTGATTTGTTGTGCCATGCCATGGTCCACTTAGGGATGGAGGTCCAGCCCTCCAATCCTCCCTCAGACATTCTTTTTGGACCAGCCTTTGCCTCAGCAGAGCCGCTGACGGCAGGGGTGTCACTGGCGCTGGGCACTCCGGGATGCTGGGGATGCGGGGCCTGGCTGCCCGTGGTGGCACGGTGGCGCCTGACCCTGTCCCTGGCCAGGGGGCAGTGGCGTCGCCGGTGTTGGGCATGCCGGGGCACTGGCGTTGGGACCCAGGGCAAGTGCCCTGGATCTCCAGCCCAATCGTGCCAGGGATCCAGGGCCCGATCCCCAGCTGGCTGTGGCGGCCCCATTCCTGGCCGGGTATCCGGGGCCTGGCTGGCCACTTGACAGGCCCCGCCCCTGGCCAGGGATAAGGCTAGGGGCAGGCCACGCCGCTGCGAGCGGCTAGGCTGCAGCACGGCATGGCTAGAAGCGGCCACTGGAGGCCAGGCCCACGCCCGTGCCCACACCCGTGGCAGCAGGCAGCCAGGCCCCTGATCCCTGGCCAGGGATGGGGCCACCGTGGCCACCGGCGGCCAGGCCCTGGATCCCCAGTAGGGGATCCGGGGTCCAGCTGGGGATCTGGGGCCCGGCTGGCCAGGCGGTGGTTCCGTCCCCCACTGGGGATCCGGGGCCTGGCTGCCTGCTGCCGCGGGCGCGGGCCCAGCCTCCAGCAGCCGCTTCTGGCCACGCCACGCCACAGCCTAGCCACTCGCGGCGGTGTGGCCTCCCCTTGGCCCTATCCCTGGCCAGGGGGCGGGGCCTCTCCCCAGGGGTTAGGGCCTGCCCCTGGGAGCTGGGCCTGGGCCCGTGCCCTGGGTCCATTGCCCCCCCCAGCGACACCTCTGCCAGGGGGCGAGGCCTGCCGGCTGGGGGCAGGGGCTGCAGGCCGGGGGGGCGGGGCCTGGGCCCATGCCCCAGGTCCCTCGCCCAGCCAGCGACACCCCTGGATGACGGTCCTGCTCCACCCAAGCATTTGGGATCTGACATCTTCCCGGTAGCAGAGTCCAAGCTCTACAGCCCCGCTGTTGGACACAGTGAGCTTAAAGTATAGGGTTCCCGAGTTGGACTTCCCTTCCCTCGCCGACCACCCAGGCCCTCTTAGGGACGTGGTGCAAATGGCACTAGGCCCAGGTGAGCCCGCTAGCGACCCCCTCCCAGCTTCTAGGGAAGCCAGGGAACTGGATCTCCTGGGGCGTAAGGTCTACTCCTCCTCAGCCTTCCAACTTCAGGTGGCAAATAATCAGGCCCTAACCAGCAGATACTTGCTGGACGTGTGGGAGTCGGTCCCTGAATTCCGACACCTGCTCCCACCAGAGGCCAAAGAGGAGTATGATGCATTCCTGGAGGAGGGAAGAATAATCTTTCAGGACCTTCGTCTCTCAGCCCAAAACAAGGTGGATACAGCTGCCTGCACTATGGCCTCGGCTGTGACTATCCATCGAGTGGCCTGGCTTAGGGACGCCAGGGTGCCCCCTCGCTGTGCAGCAGGTGGT
This sequence comes from Podocnemis expansa, assembly GCA_007922195.1. Classification (NCBI taxonomy): domain Eukaryota; kingdom Metazoa; phylum Chordata; order Testudines; family Podocnemididae; genus Podocnemis; species Podocnemis expansa. The sequence goes on from ML682085.1 coordinate 467,409, forward strand.
GCTCAACCTGCCTTTTTTGGGGGGGGGGGGCGTCTTGTTCCCTCCCAAGACCCTAACCATGGTAGGTACCATGCGGGACCCATCCCCACCGCCCTCAGTCCAACTCTGGGGTGTTTCGGAGCCTCTCCTCTCCTCTCACCTGCAAGGAAGGTCCCTATCCCAATTGCCTGCCACCCCATTCCCATAACATCTGGGACACAACCATGACTTCAGTGCACCATCGAAGAGGGCAGCTGACAGCCTGACAAACAGTGTAGTGCTAGCACATCTGCTTTACAGGCAGAAGGTCCTGGGTTAAAACCCCAGCAGGTTGGATTAGATGATCTCATGAGGTCCCTTCCAACTCTATGATTCCCCCTCCCTCCCTTCCTTCAGTGGGGGAACAGGGAACTTACTGGGGCTAGCCCTGTCTCGACATTGTGAACAGGAGCAAGCCAGACCTTGGCCCTGCCCTCCAGTTTTGGAGCAGACACAGGCCGCGTATCCCAAGCCCCTCTCAGTCATGGGGACATCCACACTGAGGCCAGCAGTCAGACGATCCTTAGCTGTTGCCACTCTTGGGCTCTTATTGGAGAAAAGGAACAAGAAGCCACCCCCCTCTTCAGTTACCCCCCTGACTGACGATTCCTGTTCCCGTGAGTGTCAAAGGCGGCCTTTGTCAAGGCCGAGGAGCACATCTCGTAGTAGCTCCAGCCACGACTGCAGATGCTACCGGTACACACAGACACATGTGCCCATATGGATGTGCGGAACCCTTCCTGCCTACCGCCTGTCCTACAGCAGGTAGGATCTATTCTCGTTCCTGGGATGGGGAGGGGCACCTTGGACACCTCCCCTCTTTAACATACCAGTTGGTACGCTGGGTTAAGTTGGTCCTGTTGTGTCCTGAGACCTCTATGGTAGAGGAGACCCTCCACCGCCCTACCCGTTAGGTGGAAATACAGTATTTGTTCCCTTTATTACAGGGGGGTTCTAAGGCTCAGGGAAGGCCAAGGCAGAGCTGTCCAACCCCTGCCTGCCCTATCCCCCCTCCACAGTAAAAAGAAAAATAAAAGAAGAAAAGCTGATGCTAAACAACAACCTCCCTCCCTTCTTCGGGACGCTCTCAGTTATTCTCAGGACATCCTGGTATGGGAGTCCCTATCTATGGGCCCACCCTACCAAGGAAGCAGTGGTGTAACCCTTTTCATCTCTCCACCCCCTTTACCCCTGACGAAACAACTCCCGTACATCTGACCTGGAATCTACCAGATCATAGAGCTCTGGGAGAGGAGACAATGTCTCTTCCCCAAGCAGGTGAACAGCAGTGGAAAGGAACCCATTTTGGACCTCCCACGCTAACGTCTAGGTACCATGACATCAGCTCGCTGACAAGCTCCATGGGCAACACTGCATTCCCAGAATGGCAGTCCCCCTACCGGGGTACTCGTAAATGTCTCACCCTGGGCCACCTTGCTACAACGATCGTTCATATCTTGGCCTGGGGCATTACTTCCCAGGCATCTGGCAAACTTGTTACACCTTGTTTGGGGACCTGAGGCGAAAACCGTTGGGTTATCTCCATATGATACTCGATAAAGGGTGTTACCAAGATCGTTGTGTGTCCCTCACACTCTTGAGGGGAAAAAAAAAAAAGAGAGAAAAAGAAGAAGGAGAAGGAGGAGAGAAGACCTTATTTCTGATGTGCCCAGAAATTCAGAGTTCTGTATCCCCCATGTGGAATGCCGACCAGAATAACTCACATGATGGGGGTAAATCACCTTATTCAGTTTCTCTAAAACCCAGGGTACTCCTGTGGTACCACAGTTGACGCTCTGGGAGAAGTATAACTTCCCAGGTGCTTGGGAGGAGACCATTACTTCCTCCTATAACCTATACCCTTCAGAAGGTAGTCCTGTCTTAACATGTCCTTATTGCTGGCGTATATGTAGGTGCAGCGTAGTTGAGATGATATCATTTCTGGCGTTTCCTGGGCATATGAAGATCCCATTCATGTTATTCTAACTCCATGACTCCTCTGGCCAACTCGACTAAGTGGCCCAGCGGTGGCATTGCATTTGTTGCCCGCCTTCCATTTCTCCCATCCTTCACACCCCACCCCCATCCTCCCGGCAGTCTTCCTGGTGTCGGAATCCTAAAGAGATTGTAACACTCAAGAGGATGGCTCCTCCCATGCATTTCAAAAGGGATAGCCATGTTAGTCTAGTCCATTAAAAAAACAACAAGCAGTTGTGTGGCACTTTAAGACTAACAGATTTATTTTTTGCATGAGCTTTCATGGGAGAAGATCCCACTTCCTCAGATGCTGAGTCTTCATGCATACCGAGGTACTTTTAGATACCAAGTTAACAGCACCTCCGAAGGCCATCATGCCGCCTTATAGGTGCTAGTGGTCCGAAGTGCCCTTCCATTGGTAACCCTACAGGTTCTTACACTTTACACACCTGGGAGTTTGTGCTACACGCTCCTGACCTAGGGACTTCTGGTTCAACAGGCCATGTGCTGCTCATCGCACCGCCTCTGGTTTTTCTTTTCTCATTGTACCAGCATGAAGTGTCTTTCTCAAGACCATTCTCGGCTGAACTCGGCAGTCCTTGTTCCCCTATCTGTGTTTACGTACCCCAATTCTACACTCTTTGGGCATGAACCTTTGGGCCTCATCGTGATCAGTTCAAGGGATAACGTTCATCCCTTTTACGGTTATCCATCCTTTTACTGTTGATCCACTCTGGTTCAAGGTGACGTTAGCCCGTTCAACCTACTCACGGTTTGCCATGGTTGGATTGGACCTACCCCTGCTTTGGGTTGGCCCCACAGTCATTGGTTCTCCATCATCAGGCCAAGAGCCTAGTTGGTCTCTTGGCTCCTGTTAGAACCTCATTCGCTGGGCTTCTTTCCATCTGGGGTGGTTTTGCTGTGCTGTAGGCAGAAGAGCCAACTCCACCCGCCATCCATCAGCATGGCTAGTAGTCACCTATTACTGAATGCATCCGAGCAGCGCTCGAAGAAGACCGGTGGGTTAATCACCAGTAACCGTCCTTCTTCAAGATGGGCTGCTTGAATCCATTCAGGTCCCTCTTCTCCACCCCCACATATGGAGTTGGTGACTTTTAGGACCTGGGGAGAAGTCGGGAGGCGGCCATATATATAGCTCCTGGGTGGCGTGGGAGGCGGTGGCTGCCTACCCTCTCTTGACAGGCTAGGACAAAAGTTTTTCCGACCAATCTGGTGCTCCGGCATGGAGACACCTATTACTGAATGGATCCGAGCAGCCTATCTCAAAGAAGGACAGTTACTGGTGAGTAACCCACTGTTGCTGCAGCCAATGGTATGGGAGATCAGCACTCTCCGCCCCCTGTCTCTAGCAAAGCACCTTGTCTAAGACCAAAGGAGCTGGGGTCACATTTGGAGCCAGAGGGAGTGGGGCACTGATCTTCAGTTCCCCTGGCTGCAGGAGGGAGCCACTGCCTAGGGACCCAAGTGGAGCACACAGGGCTGCAGGGTGCATGTGATTTCCTTGCTGCAATCAGGGAGATAGGAGATCAGTGAAGGGACAGCCTCCTTGCTGAACTTCCATCTGGCTACAGGGGCTGGGCAGAATGGGTGGCCCTTCAGGACTGTAAAAATGAAATCTCTAGCCAGGGCCAGATTAACACAGAGGCTGTAGGGGCTGCAGTCCAGGGCCTTAGGTTAAGGGGGGGCTCCTGCATTTGTGACACCCCCTCAGGCCTCATGACCCCTCCCTTGGACAGTGGGGTCCCCATAAAACCTAAGAGCCTTGGGCCTACAGGAAAATTAATCTGGTCCTGAGTGTGGGCCCTCGAGTCACAAATGTTGGGGACCACTGATCTAGTCCAAAACCCTACTCAAAGCAGGACCAACTGCAGCTAAATCATCCCAACCAGGGTTTTGTCAAGGGAGGCCTTAAAAACCTCTAAGGATGGTTTGTTCTGTCTGAGAAAGAGAAGACTGAGACGGGACATGATAACAGTTTTCAAGTACCTAAATGATTGTCATGAGGAGGGAGAATGGTGGGTTACCAGTAACTGGCCTTCTTCAAGATGGGCTGCTCGCTTTCATTCAGTATTAGCTGTCTATGTGCCGCAGCGCACTATTGGTTGGACACTTTCAGCCCTAGCCTGTCAGAGCAGGGTCAGCGGCCAATGCCCCCTCTGGCCACTCCCATGGCCATATATACGGCCTTGCCCCTGATCCTCCTCAGTCCCTTCTAGTCACCAACTCCAAATAGAGGAGACAGTGAAGGGTCCTGAATGTATGTTAGCAGCCCATATCAGAGAAGGATGGTTACTGGTAAGTAACCCACCATTCTTCTTTGAGTGCTGCTCGCATAATTCAGTATTAGGTGACTACCAGCCATACTGTGGATGGTGAGTGGAGTTGGGTTTTTCCTGCCTTCATCACGGCTACCCCCATAAAGACAATCCCCGAGATGGGAAGGTGTCCAAAAGAAGGGAAAAAAATTTCAGCCCGTCTGGGCATGTACTGTAATCCTCGACTGTTCTGAAGGAACACGTACAAGGTGATTAGTAAAGAGGGATTCTGTGCCACCCTACCTTAAAGGTGAAGAACACTACTGGGCCGGCCAGATTACCCTTTCATGGGTAACTGTGGACAAACAAGTGAGGCGGGGAAGTTAATAACCACACAAGATGGGACCCAGAAGGAGAGGTGACCTCCAGGTCCCTTCCAGAATTTGGGGCAACCGTGCAACAATCACACCAAGTCGATGATTATGGGTACATGGCTACTAACCATGATCTTATTAGTCTATGAAAAATTGGAATCCGTGTTGATCCCTCTCCAAGATGTCGAATTATCCCAGGGGTACTGGCCCTAGAGTGTCCTCCTCTTGAATTGTCAAGGGAAGTAGGAAAAACTGAACAGAGGGCTAAGTATAAGTACCAAAAACAAGAGGAGAATGGGTTATCTGCTTTGATACCTTCCCTTGATAGGGAGCTCCAAGAAATACTTTACCAGGAGAATGCCAGTGGGCCTCTGGGCACTAGAATTATGACTCAGGGTAGTAAGAAAAGCGAAGAAGGAGGGAGACTGCTGGTAAGGGATTCAGAATCCAAATCCCATAGTTATCCAAGGTCCCCCTTGTAACATGTGCCATGGGGACTTAGCTGCACTAGTAGCAGCCCCTTTGACCTCTGTGAACGCACAGGGATTTACGATCCCTGGTGGCCTCTAGAGATTGAGATGTGGGATGCCACAGGGTTGTAAAGGTGAAAAACCCCGGTAATGATGTAGCTTGCTTACCCCTAGGTGAGGTTAGGTTACTAAACCAAATAGAAGGTCTCCCAGGGATTTCTTTAGGGGATGAATGAGGCTATCACCTCACACCGATTGCTCCTGATGAAAGCTCCTGCTGAGAGTAGCAGTTTTCTCTTAGGCCTATCGCTGGGGTATGCGCTTAATCCCTTCATCCCGGGGTCCGGGAGTGTAAGACTACTTCTCAATAGCTAGTATGAGGGAAAGGTGGGGAAAAAATCAATAAGGGTCCTAGTTTCCCAAGGAGTTGGGAGGGCAAAAGTGTGTGTGGGGGGGGTTACCACTCCGAGAAAGGGTACATGACTGTTTGCAAGTCACACGGCAGGAGTCCAGTTGTTCACAGACATCAGCTGTCTATACCAATCCATGACGTGCTAAAAAAACTAACAAATCGTGCTTCGAGAGGACATCTGCAAGGGCTAATTCCTATGTAATTTACCTCTTAGGGTGGGGATGTCCTACCACTCGCAACAGACCAAAGTTGCCCTTAGAAGCCTGGAGGTCCTTAGCAATGCTCTTAGGAAGCATGGAGAAACCGCTTTAGTGGGACGGTAGGAGGAGAGGCGCATCATTCCTGCAGAGGACGCTGCTCCCTCCTCCAGTATATCTTGTTTTCTCCCTAGGGGCCCTTCCTATGGGAGCCCCAATCCTGAGTCACACCTTTGTCCTTCACCAGACCTAAGGTCGGCGCCATACTGGTTGGGCTCTTTCCGGTGGTACAAGGTCACGTAAGCCAATGTGAGCCTAATCCCGTAGGCCATGGAGATCCGGCACCCAGGATTATTGTACTTATGAGCCTACTCCTGGGCATTGCATCATTGCCATTAGCCTCTCGCCGCTATACTCCTTCGGCTGTTTGGCACCACCGAATCCGGGAAATAAAAGGTGGGAATAATGACAATATCACTTCCTTATGCCTTCACAAGATTATCAATACTGACAGTCCTCTTCAACAGGGACCGCCACAGCATCATCGGTACGCTCACGTAGGCCTGGAAGATGGTCATCAGGCTCATGGGAATGTCCTTTCCTGGTCTGCCTTGTATAGGGCCGTTTGGTGGGTTAGGCACCTTCCCTTCCCCATGCTGATCTGGGTGCCTCATTCCCAAACGCATTTGGAGTTGGTGACTCCTGGGAACTGGGGAGGGGTCAGGCAGCAGCCACATGTATAGCTATGAGGTGGCGTGGGGGGCGGTGGCCACCTGTCCTCTTCTGACAGCCTAGGGCAAAAAGTTCCAATCAATCAGGCACTCCAGCATGGAGACACCTATTTCTGAATTAATCCAAGCAGCCTATCTCACAGAAGGACAATTACTGGTAAGTAACCCACCATCACCTTTCCTACAACCCTCTTCTTAACTAAGGGTAGTTGTTAGCCTTTAACTAACCCAGACAGATTTGAAACAGACAGAGAGTAGCAATTCACAGAAAGACAGTATTTTATATTTCCCTTCAATAGCACTACAGATATTGACAGATTTGTGATCAGATTAACCTCAAATACTATTACCCGCTATGCCCTGCACCCTGTGTGCAAATACCTAATTGTGCTCTTTGTGTTCATGCTATTACAGGACCCATGTAGATTAGTTGCCCCCCTTCAGAACCTGTTAAGCACAGTTTAACATATGAATAAATGTAGACACCTCTTCCCACAGAAGAACAAGGAGAATTTCAAAGCCTTTCTCAAGGAGGGCAAAATAGTGTCCCATGACCTTCTTTTATCACCTTTGGACATGGCCTCCCACACCATGGCCTCGACCGTGACCCTTTGGAGCGTGGCCTGGCTCAGAGAGGTGAGGGTTCCTCCCATCACTCAGCAGGCTGTACTTGACCTGCCTTTTGGGGGACAGTCTCTCTTCACAAATTAGATGGATGCCATGCTCCATGGTACCCAGGACCCCCAGGGGGGAGGTAAAGTTCTTGGGCCTCTTACCTTCAGGGCCCTCTGCCTGTTTCCCAAATGAGTGAGGCCTGCCCAACGCCCTTCCTTATGTTTTAAGAAGTTGCACCACCAGGTGTATCAACTCCAAGTTTGCTTCCCTTTTTTTCACCTACTGGGGGTTGCCAACTACCTCCCCTTTTTCAAGGCAGCATTATCTGTCCCGTTGACAGCATTAAAGGGAAAACATCACCTTACGAGGGGCGTGACCCCGAACTCAGATCTTGCAGAGTACTACCCTTTCTCCCTCTAGTCTCATCCAGTGGTTCCATTGGGTCTATAAGGATCTCTATTGGCGGGGGATGCACCCCTCCTGCTTCGCCAATTAGGCCCTCTGGAGTTATTGTTGGAGCATCCACTCCCTGCCCTACTCCATAAGAGAAAGTAGGGTAAGGTTACATCCGTGAGGGCTGTAGGTCAGGATTTTCTGCACCCCACATGCCCAAATGACCAGATGGGAACCGTTCCCCAATGGTTTCTGAATTCCCTCCCCCTTTATCTGGGAAAGTGCTTTCCTTTTAACGTCTATGTGGAGTTCTCTCTTCTCAGGGTGGTTCCCTTCATGCTATCCCATGAAGGTGGCTTCTCCCCCAGTCAGGAGATGTTTTCCCCCATGGGGCTTGTGTTTCTTAGTCACTGGGCACTCATTGTGCTCGCACCTCAGGTGATCATCACTTGCAACAAAGGGAGCCAACACAAACCCCTACTGATTGGCCTGTTGTTCTAGGCTCGTTGCCTCGCTGTATCAGGCCTGGGTATTTGGATTGGGGGATCACTAAGCAAGTAGCTTATGTTTGTTGGAGGGTAATTCCCCACCTGCACAGACATCTCATCCTTTGGTTAGAGGCCTTGTGCATTGCCATGCTCTGCGCAGTTATACCTCTTCCCTTTTCCGTGAGGCTACCACAGACCCTGGGCCTGGCACTTTTGAGGACTCCACTCTGTCATAAGGTTTGCTTCCTGGATTTTTCCTCCTCCCCTTTTCCTCTCCACTTGGAAGAAAAAGTCTAACCCATTTGCGGGAATGAAGTCTCTTCGCTTTGCCAATTACATAGACCCGTGTCACAGAGTGTGACATGAGTTATGTATTGCCAGAGCAGACAGGGGTAACTAGGAGCTATCACAGTCACTGATCTTCTTTTCCTAGTTCCCAAGAGGACATTTGGGGATTGGAGAAAGTTGCTAAAAGGCCTCCAGAGGGCCTTCCCTGAGGTGAGAGAATGTTCCTTCAAGCTAGCCTGTCGCATCCAGTGCCAGAGTAGATCCAGCGATGCCAGGAGGCTATTAGATTCTTTATAAATGGGAAAGGGTACTCCTCTAAGTGACCTTCATTCCTGATGCGGGATGGGTCCCTGCCTAATTCCAGGTCTCCTTGTCTAACATTGGCTCAACCTGCCATTCTTTGTTCTACAGAAATTTTGTAGACTCTTATGAGGCATTGATCCCAATCTGGGTTAAGTGATGCCTCTCACCCTTTTCAGGGGTTGCTCGCCCATCATGGTATTGTTTCATGCTCCCATCATCTTCAAGGATGTTGTGAGGTAATACCTCCCCCCTTAGTTCCTATCATATGATAGATTGGACTGGGCTTCAAGACCTCTCTTTGTTACGGAAGTAGCTGTTCACAGCTACTTAAGGTTTAAGAGTCGAAATCACTGAGAGAGGCTATCTCTCTCTCTGATCTGAAATCGGTAGAGTGAGGAAATCTCTCTCTCTCTCTCTGTCTCCGAGCTAAAACCACTGAACAGGAGCAGCAGATGGGGTGACCAGCTATGCTTTCCTATCCCTGTCTCCTTTTCAAGCATCTAATGGAAGGGGTACTTTACCACCTTTTAATACTTTCCAGGGCTGGAGATTCACTATCTTGACCAGCCACTTGTCTTGTCGGCTCACATATGATGTCCGTATCAAGGGGTCATGACCTTTGTTAACGGTTGCCTTTCCTACACCCTTCTCTTGTGGCTGTACAAAAAAGAAAAAAGAAAAATACAATAGGAGAAAGAGGGGAAGGGGGCAGGGGGACGAGGGTGCACCCTACCACGGTGCATACCCTCATCCCATCTTCGACTAATGGGGCTAACTTCCCCTCTGTCCCATGTACCTAGATCCTTAAGACCTTCTTTCTCCTCCTTCACTGGTGGAGACGCAATCTCTTACCAGTGTGTTCAGACTCAGCCCCCTAAAACTCCCAGGCCCAGCCTGGGGCAGTTCCTCACCAGTCAGAAGACGCAGCTTCTGGCCAGGTACAGGCCGTGGCTGTTGGCTGTGCGCAGCTGGCAGCATTCCCTGTGTGGGGCTGTGCCCCTGTGCACTTTAGAAGTGCGCTGCTCGGGCTGGCCCTGACTTTCAGGGGGCTGAGACCCCCCAGATCCTCACTGCAGCAATGCCTCTGTTTTCAAAGGAAACCGTGTTGGCTTTTCTGACTGGTCTGATCTTCCAGGTTCATTAGAGGATCCAAGAAGAGATTGCATGCCTCTGCCCCTCTGTTTATCCTTGTTAGTAGACAAGAACACATCAAGAAAGAGTAAAAGAAGTTTCAAAAACTATCCCTAGGGTCACCAGAGTACTTAATTAACCAGATAAGTTCCAACACGACAGCTGTGTTAGTCTAGTTCAGCAAAAGAGGCAAGGAGTCCTGTGGCACTTAAAGTCTAACAAATTTATTTATTGCATGAGCTTTTCTGGGAGAAAATCCCACTTCGTCAGATGCTTTGATAAAATATTTGGATTTTCTCCCTTGAAAGCTCATGCGATAAATAAATCTGTTAGTCTTTAAGTGCCACAGGACTCCTTGCTTCTTTTAATTAACCAGATGTGTTTCTAAGGAATCTGCATATCTTGAGGCCCAGACAAATACCTCCCAGGGGCCATGCATCAGGAAGCTTATTAGTCTTTTCCTGAAGCAGGTCCCAGCACATCCACCAGCGCTTCAGATCAGGGAGGGGAGCAGGGTCAGACAAAGGTTGAGCAAGAAATTCCCCCCCTCACTTGGCTGTCATGCCAACATTGCTGAGGCCTTCAGACAGGCCTAGCACTTTTGATCAATGTTAGTTACAAATGTGATAATCCATATTACACTATCAAGCCCTTTTACTGGTCTACTGAAATCTCCCCAAACAGAGCCATGGTGGGGGGTGATCAGGGGAGACATGGGGGCAGATGAACTGCATGAGGAGAGCTCAGGCATGGAAGGCCCAAGAGACGCTGCTACAGGGCACTCCAGGACACTTTGGGACACCCCACTGCGGCCAACTCACCATTTGGGCTGCCAGAACTGCACCATCAGCACATCCTGGGTCTTTTTGGACAAGGAAAACCCCAGCCAGGGCACAGAGACCCTAACAGTTGACTCAGATGAGCCACCCAGAGAGCTCGTGTTGCTGGCCAGACACAGGCCAGAAGTGCAGAGGAAATGCCCAGCTGTAGAGGGAACTTGGTCCCAGCAGCCATAAGAGACTTGGCCATGGTTGAAAAGACCTTCTGCAGGGGGAGCTGAGCGGGGTGGGGTGCAGAACAGCTGTGACAGGCAACTGCCTTCAGGCTGGTGGCAGGCTGGCCAGGTTGAAGGGAAGAGCACATGGGTGTGGAGGGAAGCCTGCCCCAAATTCTGTCCAAATCCTCTTCCTGCCCCTAGCCCCTCTCCTCCACCCACTGAACCCCCAAATACAGTCAGTCAGCCCCCCAGACTCTTCCTTGTCCTCTAGTCACTTCTCTTAAAACTTTCCCAGCCCCTCTCCATGATTCTTTCTCTCCCCTAGCTCTCTATTTCCTGTCCCCTAAAATGTCACAGCTAGATGGGCCCATGGATCTGCTCCAGGGGGATTAGGGGGAGCCAGGATACTGGGCTAGAGGCAGGGCCATCCCTAGGGGGGAGCGGGGCCCAGGCCGAATCAGTTTGTGCGGGAGCCCCCCCATTTTGAACTTTGCAGCGCAATGTTCCCTCTAAGCCAGTGGTTCCCAACCTGTGGTCCAGGGACCCCCAGAGGTCCACAGATACTCTGCAGTGGGTCTGCAGAGCCTCTCCCTAACCGGGGCCGGAATCCAGCTACAGCCCTGATGCTCCCTGCCAGGGCTGCCTCTCCCTGTCTGTGGCTGTCTCCTGGCAGGGGGATGGAGCCACAGCAGCTCCCCAGCAGGGGCAAGGGCAGGGGACCACAGCTGCCACGGCTCAGCTCCCCGGTGGCGCGGGCAATGGTGGTGGCAGCACTGCTCACCAGCTGTCCCACTGGTGCGGGCCAGAGTCTGCCCATGCAGGCCAGATTACATAAACAGCTGGGGGGGGTCCGCAAAGATGATTTTTTTTTTGTTACAAAGGGGTCCCCAGCCTGAAAAAGGTTGGGAACCACTGCTCTAAGCTGATGATGCAGCTGAGCAAGTTTCCTGCTGGTTCTCCAGGCCCCAACGGGCTTCTTCCCTGCTGCCCGCTGGCTCCCCAAGTGCACCCATAACTTGTTCAGCTGCATCATCAGCTTAGAACGAATACTGGGCAGTGTCAATTTTTCTTTACTAAAATCATAAATGTCTAGCCTTCAGGCTAAAAAGTTGCAGAGAGAAGCAGAAAAACATGACCTGACTTTATCCTAAAGGCTCAAAACCCAGAAGTCAGAGAAAATAGCTCTCCCCCATTTATTACTTCTTTAAACACCTCTTTATTTTTAAGTGAGTTTTACTGATATATTTAAGCCAGACTATTTTTAGTTGTGACTATTTTTAATGTTTAGGGTAGGCAATACTGAATGTGTCATGGTGATGTTTCATCAACCTCACAGCCAAGTGGACAGGAGCATCTGGAGGCACTCTTCTTTGTGGCTCCGGTTTTCTGTTTAAGATGGTCACACAATTTTACAAGTTTAATAATTTCTTAGATCAAGTTTTTGTTAAATTGAAAATTCAGAAAGAAAGATGCTATTTTTGGATGATATCAAGAAATAAATTCAGGTCCTCTCTCACCCTAAAGCACTGGATTCCAATTGTCTAATGTATGTTATTTCCTTTATGCTGCCTGACTCTCTCCTTTTCCATCTTATTTTAATATATGTATTCATACATTCCTCATTGCTTTGCAGGTGATCTAAGTAATGAAACTCAGGTATTGTTTGAGGATGAGAGGAAGAAACAAGGGACCTTTGTTTTCCTCTCAGATACCCTGATGTAAAACAAACAAGGAGTCTTGTGGCACTTTTAAAAGCTAACAAATAAATAAAATTGTTAGTCTTTAAAAAGTGTCACAGGAGTCCTTATTTGTTTTTGCTAAACTAGACCCACATGGCCACAATTGCTTTCCTCTTTGCCATGCTTTGGGACTGGTGGTCTGACTGCAATCAATGACAATGGGGCTTATTTACAGTGCAGAAGGAAGGACAAAAAACTTCTTTAATGTGTTGATTGATGGCCACTAACCCTAAAACCCCACCTATATGAGGCTAGGTATAGTAGATCATTATCTGCACAGAGAAGTTTGCTCAAAAAGATATCCCTGAAGACTGAAACCTCTTGTTAAATGTAGAAGGAAAAAAGTTCCTTAATATCTTGAACACTTTCTGGAGATGCTGATGTAAATTCAAAGAGAAGGTCCTGTTTTGTAAAGGTTGGGGATGTGACATTCTCCTGACTTTGTCCCCGTTTGCTTGACTGAGGCTGGCTCCACAAGTTTTATCTCAACACTTGCCTTTTCTCTTCCCCTCAGGGAGCAATTGTGGGAAGCTGGCTATTTAAGAGTTACTGTAACCAAATGCTGCCTGTCTGAATTCCCTTCCCCCTTCCCTGACCAGCGGGAGCTGCTCCCTAGTCCCACAGCTTGAAGAAGCTCCCTGCTTCCTTACTCCAGCCAGCTGCATGGGATCCCCAAAAGCGCAAGGCCGCCCAAAGCGCAGGGCCTAGAGCGGTTGCCCCTCCTGCCTCCCCTTAAGGACGGCCCTGGCTAGAGGGGCCCAAGAATTGGATTTGAGGTTGCTGGTCAGAACTTTTCTTCGGTTGGCCCTGGGCTTTCTTAGCTTGGGCTCAGAAAGCCCAGGACCCTGTAGGACAGTTGAATTTAGAGCATGGCTACCTTCAGTATGGGGCCAGAAGATCTGTGACCTCTGCTGGGTTCTCCCAGAAATGTCAAATCTCAGTCAGTGGGTGTGAGAGTCATGCATTGCTTGATCTGTCACATGCTTTCCTAAGCTTCTCACTCATTTTCAGTAAGTGTATGAAGATTTAAAAAGTTTCTACTCGTGCTGCCACTAGACGGGCATGAGAAGAGGCTATGTGGGGAGTTGGGGGGGGAGGTTGCATGTGTGATGGTCAAAAAGAAAAGGAGTTTGCCCCAAAAATCAGAACCTGACTGAAAGTTTGCAGGCTCTGGAAAATACAGTTCAAAATTTAAACCACCCTGGACAAATTTATGGCCCTTCCTTGTCTTGGAAACAGGCAAAATTTCTTTTCAATGTATGCTGTGTCATCAGGACCTATCTTGTGGCCATCAAAGAAAAAAGATGTAAGTTGCCATCCAGAAAGTGAAATACACCACACAAATAGCAGAGCAGTGTGTTCGTAGCCACAAATTCCCGTGTACCTGTAGTAAGTCCCATCACGATAAAGACATATATGTAATAATTATGATTATTGTTATTAATAATTAATTCATTATTCTTTTTTTACCCTCTTCAGGGCATGGGTTTCCTCAACAGTAATTTGTTTGCTGACTTTTTTTTTTTTTTTGGTAGTACAGTAATTGATTCCTATTACTTTGTCAAAAACTCAGCTTGCAATGTTCTTTCAGAAAGATTTGATTGGTTTTATGAATTAATTTTTTCCCCAAGACTTTCTATTGTCTGTATAGTTTTCAGTGTGTGGTGATAAAGGTTAACTATCAGTTTATTCATTTCACCAATGCCTCTGTCTGAGGCAACAGACTGAATTGTTAAAATACATCATGCTACACAAGGTTAAACACACACCTGTGCAAACCTTATATCACATAAAACCATCCACTTGGTGTTTGTATTACAGTATTAACATCCATGCTTGTAAAACAAAGAAGGAGTTCTGTGGCACTTTAAGACTAACAAATTTATTTATTGCATGAACTGCCGTGGGAGAAAAATCCCACTTTGTCAGACACTTTGAAAATGGGGGGAACTCACAAAATGTGAGCATACCATGGAACAGCATGTTGAGGTCAAATCACCTGTGGTAATGAGAAAAAAATCCAAAGTCTCTATTAAGCCCTGAAGCAATGCAGTCAAATTTGCAAATAAATTCCAGCTCTGCAGCTTATCTTTGAACCCTTGGTTTGGTATTCATCTGTCTGAGCACCACAATTAGTAAATCATTAATGGCGTGATCACAAAGATTGAAATGCTGACCTACTGGTTTTAGAATGGTGTGATTTATGATGTCAGATTTGTGCCCATGTATTCTTTTGTGCAGAGACTGTCCTGTTTGTGCAATATATAAGGCAGAGAGGCATTTCCGGCACATGATAGCATAAATCACATTGGTGATATTACAGGACCTAGTAAAACCAGCTACTCCATCAAAGGCTCATTCATCTGCTCATACACTAATGTGATTTATAGCATCATATGCCAGCAATACCACTCTGCCTTACAGGGCTGTCCTTGGGCTGTGAGCAGGGCAGTGCAGAGCCGAGCCTGCTGCCCCTCCGAAGGCCCCCCACCCCCACCCCACTGACTTTGGTGTGAAGCCAAAGGCAGGAAGGTGGAAGTGTGAGTGCGGACCCCGGCCTCTGGGCTTGCCGTCCCCCCACCCCAGGGTGGAACAGCTGGCCCAGGGATGGGGTGGGCCATCCCAGAGACTGGGCTCTGTTCTCTCCCCCTCCCATGGGCTGGCTGTTCCACCCTGGGGATAGGGAGGGCTGGCCCAGAAGCGGGGTGGGGAAGCAGAGCCTGCCCCTGGAGGCACAGTAGCAGGCCCAGGGGAAGGGTGGGAGCGGGGCCTGGCCTCTGGGCCAGCCCCCCCCCCCCCCAAGTGCAGGGTGAGGCAGTGGCCGCCAGAGACTGATTGGCTCCAGGCCCCGCACGCCCCTAGAGATGGCCCCGCTCCCTTATATATTGGATCATGTGTGGCCAAACTGGCTCATGAGCCACATGTGGCTCTTGAAAGAAAAATTGCGGCTCGTGGAAGAGCATGGCAGGGAAAGGCAGAATGTTGGGATACAGGGGGGAGAAATGTCGCATAGTCAGGGACAGCAGAGAAGTGGTGGCATGGTAAGAGATGGCAGGGAAGAGGCAGCATGGTCAGAGACAGCAGGGGCATGGCAGCATGGTCGGGGACAGCAGGGAAGCAGCAGAATGACTGGGGATGTGAGGAAAGCATGGCATGGTCGGAGCCGGCAGGGAAGCTGCAGCATGGTTGGAGCTGACAGAGATGCTCAGCGTGGTCAGAGCCGGCAGAGAACCTGTGACATGGTCTGAGTCAGCAGGGATGCTCGGCATGATTGGAGCTGGCAGGGAAGCAGCAGCATGGCTGGAGCTGGCAGGGAAGCTGTGACATGGTCTGAGCCAGCAGGGACGCTTGGCATGATTGGAGCCGGCAGGGAAGCTCAGTATGGTCAGAGATGTGGGGAAAGCGCGGCATGGTCGGGACTGCGGGGAAGCCATGGCATGGTTGGAGATGAGGGGGAGAAGTACAGCATGGTCAGAGACAGCAGAGAAGCAGCAGCATAGTCAGAAATGGCGGGGAAGCGGCGGCATGGTCAAACGAGGGGGAAAAGGCGGCCTGGTCAGAGATGGCAGGGAAGTGGTTGCATGGTCAGAGACGGACGGAGAAGCGTGGCATGGTCAGGGAAGCCTCAGCACGTTTAGATTTTCTCATAGGTCCTAATGCAATTTACTCCTTGTTAAAATAAAATTATGTTTTACAAGTCCTAAACATGATGTGGAATAATAAGAAATGAAAATACGAAGGAGAAAAGTTTAAAACTGAATGTAGATTACTTTCAATTTTTGGCACAACTTACTGCTGTGAAGCATTGTATTCCATAATGAAATTTGTTAAACTGCAACGTTGTGTAATATTTAGAGATCAGCACCTGAGACTGGGGTGTCGCTGGCACTGGGCACCCGGGGCCCGTGCCCCAAATCCTGGCACCAGTGCCCCAGGTCTGGGGGGGCCCTGCCTTTCCCAGGCTCCAGCCCAATTGGGCCGGAGATCCGGGGCCCAGCCACCCGCAGCTGCAGAGGCCGCTCCCAGCCCTGTCCCAGCTGCCCACAGCCGCGGCTACCCCTCCCGTCCCCGTCCCCGCCTGGGGATCCAGGACCCAGCCTCCCGCAGCTGTGGCTGCCCCTCCCAGCCCTGTTCCCAGCCAGGAGGCGTGGCCTGCTGGAAGTGGGTGGGGCCTGGGCCAGTGCCCCAGGTCCTTCCTGGGGGCAGTGACACTCCAGACCTGAGAGAGCTTTTACCTACTGCATTGACAAGTTACTGCCCAGATTTTAAAAAATTTGCCACTACCTGCAGTGTTCTACATCCAGCAACAGCTAAGTTTTTACTGTATAGTCCTAGTTTAATGGTAACCTTAAGTAATTATTAGAATCTGACATTAGTAGGATCAATATTTGCCCTGTTTTTATGGTAAAATTAAAGTGTGCAGTGAATTTTAAGCTAAGTAATTTTGGAGTAGGTAAAAGTATGTGGTTATATGCCTCAGTGCAGCTCTCGAAGGTTTAATAATCGACTTGTGTGGGTCTTGAGTTCCGTAACTTTGGCCACCTCTGTATTGGATAAACAGGAGAGTCTCTGCACAAAAGAATAAATAGGCATAAATCTGACATCAGAAATCCCAATGTTCTAAAATCAGTGGGTCCACATTTCAATCTTCCTGATACTCCATTGACAATTTACTAATTGTGGTGCTTAGACAGATGAATACAAGATCAAGGTTTCAAATAGAAGCTGCAGAGCTCAATTTATTTGCATATTTGACTGCAGCTTCAGGGTTTAACAGGAACTTTGGACTTTTTTCTTATTACAACAGTTGATTTGACCTCATCTTCTTCTATACGCTGTTCTTCAGTGTTTGAATCTTTACAACTGCTTTGATCTGCTTTTACAGTGTCACCTGATCCCGTGAATTACACTTCCCTGCGTTTATTTCCCCCCATTCTGTAAGTTCCCCATCTTCAAAGCAACTGACATAGTGGGATTTTCTCCCACAAATGCTCATGTGACAAATAAATTTGTTAGTCTTTAAGTGCCATAAGATTCCTTGTTTGTTTTAGTGAACGAGACTAACATGGTTGCACCTTTGATCCCTACTTGTGTGAATCTGCAAATAATGTAGTGGCTAGCACCTCTGCTTAACATGCAGAAGGTCCTGGGTTCAATTCCCAGGGGGTTAGACTTGATGATCTCATGAGGTCCCTTCCAGCCCTATGATTTGATTGAATCTGGTTATGCTGGTTGGATTGAAAACCTAGTCTATTGCATATCACCAAGGACCAAAAATGGGAATCCCTGTTGTAGAATCATATAAGATTTGGACTAGAAGGACAGGAGGTCATTTAGTCCAACTCCTGCTCAAAGCAGGACCAACCCCCAATTGAATCATCCCAGCCAGCGTTTTGCCAATCTTAAAAACTTCTAAGGATGGTGATTCTACCTCCTCCCTCTGTAACCCATTCTGCGCTTCAGAACCCTCTAAAGGAAAACATTTTCCTAGTAGCCAGCCTAGACCTCCCCTGCTGCAATTTGAGACCATTGCTCCTTGTTCTGTCATATGCCACCACTATGACCAGCCTAGCTCCATCCTCCCTGGAACCCCTTTCAAGCAGTAGAAGACTGCTTTCAAATCCCCCATTATTCCTTTCCTCTGCACACTAAATAAGCCCAGTTCCTTCAGCCTCTCCTTATAAATCATGCGCTCCAGTCCAGCCCCTTATGATTTTTGTTGCCCTCAGATGACCTCTCTGTAATTTGTCCACATCCTTTCTGGAGTGGGCGCCCCAAACTGGACACAGTACTCCAGAAGACACTTCACCAGTGGCAAATAGAGGGGAATAATCACTTCTCCCATATGCTAGCAATGTTCTTACTAATGCAGCCCAATATGCCATTAGCTTTCTTTGCAGTAAGGGCACAGTGTTGGGTCATCTCCAGCTTCCTGGCCATTGTAACCCCCAGGACCTTTTCTGCAGAACTGCTGTCTATGTTGTCATTCCCTAGTCTGTAGCAGTGCCTGGAATTCTTCCTTGCACGCTGCTCACATCATTCAGTTACATGTGTATACGTGGTGCAGCGCACAGTAGCTCGGAAAGTCTTTTAGCCTTAGCCTCTCAGCTCACGGCACGTGGCCAATGCACCCTCCATGCTGCGACTGCAGCTATATAGGTGACCATGACCCTGACCCTCCCAGTTCCTTCTTTCCACCCTCAGTGATGGTATCGGAATGGCCAAAACTTGCAGAAGGAAGTGCCTGTCCTCATTCCTTCATGATAAAGATGTCAGGGTTTAAGCCTTGCCCATCATGCTGTAAAGCCTTCCCGATCGACGATGCCCATGAGAAATGCCTCATGTGCCTCGGTGAGTTGTACCTCGCGGAAAACTGCTCCATCTGCAAGTCCTTCAAGTGGTGGACCTGCAATGACAGGGAGTGGAGGTTGCGCAACTTTGCCGAAGATCAGGCATCTCAGCGAGCGCCCGATACACCTCGTGTGCTGAATGTGCTGCCGGCCCCATGTGCAAATTCTGCACCAGAACCTGTCCGGCGCCGCTCTCTGGTTCAGAATACAAAGCTGTGATCAGCATCCGACTCGACACTGATACAGTGCCACTTAGCAGCACCCCTGGACTCCCCTCCTCAGCAGTTGGGACCAGGGCACCATTTGGTGCTGTCAACGCCAGAGGTCCTCACAGTGGCTCGGGCCCTGCTCCAGGCACCGGCTTCGGTACCAGCCAAGAAAGCCAGATCCAAGGGCAAACCAGCTTTTTCGATGAAGGAGTGGACAATGAGAGGCTCAGTACACCTCCCGGCCTCAGCACTGTTGAGCCCTCCACCAGTACCACGGAATGGTACCAAAGACCATTCAGATGACAACTTCTCCTGGCACTCATCCTGTAAGCCCTCAGTACCGTGCTCCCAGGGCTCAAGATGGCAGAGGTCGTTAGTTATTGTCATCACTGACCTCTTCCTGCTCCACTCCTCGGTGTCCTGAATCTTGGGAAGCTCCACAATGAAACCCCGATACCGACGGATGAGCGGGTAAGTGGAGCCAAAAGCATTCACCAATGTCCCCGTCAAGAGGAGGTGCGACCCCAGCAACCCTGGTGGAGGTGACACAGCAGGGCTCCAGACGTGGTGATGTGGGGCCGGTGGGCACACAGAGGGAAAGGAGCCACTCCCGCTCCCGTCAACCCATGGCCCTAGGCTTCTCCAATGACTGGTCACAGGAATGGCTGGATTGGACAGCCAACAATGACTCTTTCTCCTGGAACCCGTCGGCACCATTGTCGAACTCCCGACTCATTGGACTTATCCGATGACAAACCCAACCTGGACTCCACCCGGCGCAGTACATCACGGGTTCCTTCGTACTCTTGCCCAAACAAGGTTACCTTTCAAAGCCCCTGGCATGGAGGGACGACCCCCGCACACAGCAGAAGCTGCTTTGTTGTATGGCAGCAAACCTCAACTTAGATTTGGGAGTGGTCAAGGAGGAGTGTGACACTCTCTTTGATGTGGGTGATGCTGCCCCACCTGAAAAGCTCTGTCCCCGTCCAGGAAGGGGTGTACAGTATTGTGAGGACACGATGGCAAACCCCATCATCAATCCTTCCTGTGTCCATGGTGGCAGTTCTGAAGTACCACATTTCCTCTGACAAGTTCACATTCCTCTTCCGCCACCCTATGCCAGGGTCCCTGGTGGTGGATGCAGTTAACCAGAAAGAAAGGCAGGGCCATCTGGGCTCTACCCCTAAGAACAAGGATGCAAAGAAGCTTGATCTATTCAGCAGCAAGGTTTATTCCACCTCTGCCTTACAGCTGCACATTGCCAATCACCAAGCCCTTATGGGGAGATATGTGCTCAACCTCTGGAGGGCTACGGAGAGCTTCCGTGACTGAGTCCCTAGGGACTGCCTGAGAGACTTCGAAGCGATGGTGGAGGAAGGGGTCTTGGCCTCCAGAGATACCCTTATGACCTCCTGGGATGCATCTGACCCAGCCTCTTTTAATATGGCCTCTGCTGTGGCTATGAGGTGAGTGGCTTGGCTTCAAGGCTTAGGCCTGTCCCAGCAGATGCAACTGATCATACAGGACCTACCATTTGAAGGCCCTGCCCTCTTTGCTGAGTCCACGAACTCAAAGCTGCACGAGATGAAGGACGCTAGGGCCACCCTTAAGTCACTAGGCATGTACACACCACCACCTGTTAGGTGTTCCTTCCGGTCCCAGCAGCTACTCCAACAACGACCTCAGCAGCTGCAACAGCAGACCCAGATTCAGGGCTCCTGTTCCCGGTCCTACCAATATGCCCAACACCAATATGGTGGTCTGGATAGGGATAAGATCCACCCAGGTAGAGGCCAAAAACTCCAGACCTCCCAGATCAGTCGTCAGAGACAAGGTACTGCATGTTCAGTGGGACAGAAGCAGCATTTTTGACAGCCAGCCTGAGGGCAATGTGACCACAGCCTCAACCCTAAGCTTTGCCAACTCTTTGGCTCAGTACTCGCATCACTGGGCCAACATCACAACCGACCAATGAGTTTTGGACAGAGTCTCGAAGGGGTATCATACAATTCTGGTCCACGCCTCAGGACAGAAAACCACTCCCTTGCCTGAATCTCAGGAGCCAGGAACTAGACCTGATGCGAGAGAGAGAGTGCAAAAAACTCCTCTCCCTCGGGGCCATAGAGAGGGTCCCAAGATTGCAGCAGAGAAAGGGGTTTTACTCCTGTTACTTTCTAGTTCCCAATGGAGATCTGAGACCCATCCTAGACCTCAGAGCTCTAAACAAACACATAAGAAAAATAAAATTTCATATGGTTTCCCTATCACAGATCATCCCATCTTTAGATTATGAGGATTCGTTTGTGGCCCTCAATCTAAAGCCCCTGCCGCAGAAGGTTTCTAAGGTTCATAGTGGGGGTAAGACACTTCCAGTTCATGTCACTCCCTTTCAGCCTCTCCTTGGCTCCGATGGTGTTCACAAAGTGCATGGTGGCAGCTGGGCCAGCTCTAGTATGAGGCAAGAGACAGACATGGCTTCAGGTGACAGTTCTTAGGGGCGCCTAGCCCGCTCAAAGATCAGGCTGGCTCCCACCTCTTCAACTCTTTCCTAGCAGCTCAGGCACTGTTAGTCAATCTGCAGCTTAAGTCATGTAGGCAGAGTGCACTTTAAATCCCTTTGCAGGCAGAGGCTGGAGATTTATGCACGTTGGAAAACCATTTTCAACCTCCATGAATGAGATGGGGGGGCGCCAAATCAAAATTTGGCTTAGGGCGCCATGACCCCTTGAGCTGGCCCTGGGTGGCAGTCGCTGCGCACCTGTGCCGGCAGGGTACAAAGATATACCTCTACTTAGACAACTGGCTAATAAAAGGGAAAATCAGAAGCCCAGGTCGAACACAGCGTCAAAGTAGTGAGTCAACTGTGCAAGTACCTGGGGCTTTGCATAAATCGAGAAAAGTCAAAGCTCTCCCTGACCCAGGACATACAATTCATAGGAGCTCTCCTAGCCTCCAAAAAAGGGAGGGCCTCCTGGCCCACCTCAAGATTTTGGTCCATTTGCACCATCACTACAGAGCTGTGAAACTCCCAGCTAACCATGGCCCAGTGCTGTCCCCAGCTTCTTGGGCACATGGCAGCCTCCACTTCAGTGATAAGGATGGCCTGCCTGAGAATAAGACCGCTCCAGATCTGGCTGTCCAATGTTCCACCCACAGAGGCACCTTCTGAACAAGGTACTGTCGGTCCTCCACGACATTCTGGGGACACTAGAGATCTGGAGGGATTCCTTCTTTGCCATGGGAGGAATCCCCGCTGAGCTGTCAGACCCTTCAGTGACCCTGATCACTGACGCCTTGGACTTGGGGTCCCCAGGGGGACTTTCCACCCAAGGACGCTGGTCCCCCACGGACAGACCCCTTCACATAAACATGAAGGAGCTGCGTGCTATCACACTGGCCTGCGGGACTTTCTGGACAGGATAGAAGGCAAACGGTCCAGATCCTAATGGACAAAACCGCAGCCATGTTCTACACGAACCAGCAAGGGGGTGTCCATTCCCCAGCTCTCTGCTTGGAGGCAACCAGACTCTGGGAACCAGCCCTGAGGGACAATTTCACCCCAGTAGTGGCTCACCTGCCTGCGTGGACTCACTCAGCAGAACCCCTATAGCCCACCACGAGTGGTCCCTCTACAATACAGTGGTATCACACCTACTCAACAGGTGGGGAACACCCCAAGTGGACCTATTCGTGACACGACAGAACCACAAATGTCATCACTTCCGCTCCCTCAGAGGTCAGGAGGAGGGTTTGCTAATGGATGCCTTCCTGCTCCGTTGGTCAGGCCTTCTGCTGTATGCCTTCCCACCTATCCCACTGATGCACAGGGTCCTCCTGAAGGTAAGGAGGGACAGAGCAAACATGAGATTAATGGCTCCAGATTGGACCAGACAACACTGGTACTCGATCCTACAAGATCTGTCCATAGATGCACCACTTCGCCGTCCTCTTTGGGCAGACCTTCTGACACAGAACTCAGGGCACCTGCGGCACCCGAACCCTGGTCTCCTGCACCTGACAGCCTTGAAACTCCATGGCTAAATAAGCAGGAAAGACTGTGCTCAGACTGGGTCAAGAGGGTAAAGATCAGTAGTAGGAGACCCTCCACTAGAGCCACCTATGCAGCCAAACGGAAATGCTTTTCCAGCTGGGCAACAGGCAAAGGAGCTGTGCCTATATCAGCCCCTATACACTTAATCCTTGATTACCTGCTAGACCTCAGAGATAAGGGCCTCTCCCTTTGCTCACTGAGAGTCCATCTAGCAGCGATTTAGGCATTCCATGTGAAGGTGGAAGGCATTCCGGTTTTCTCCCACCCTACCTCCATCAGATTCCTGAAGGGGTTTGAAAGAGCCTTCCCACAACCCCGTGAACCTGTCGCACAACAGACCTTAACGTAGCCCAACAGAGCCTCCTCACGAACCCCTGGACTCACGCACTCTGCTGGTCCTTGCATGGAAGGTGGCTGTTTTGGTAGCAATTACCTCAGCCAGAAGAGTATCCAAACTGAAGGCCTTTTCTTCAGAACCCCCATACACGAGGGTCTTCCCTGATAAGGTGGTGCTCTGCCCACATCCATCCTTCCTTCCTAAAGTGGTGTCTCCATTTCACCTTAATCAGGACATTTGCCTGCCCGTGTTCTTTCCAGGCCCTCAGGTTACAGAGAACCGGAGGAAGTGGCACACCCTGAACATCAGAAGAGCGCTCAACATATATAGAGAGCACACGCCCATTCCGCAGAACTTCTCAATTGTTTGTAGCGGTTGCGGAATGTAAAAGAGGACTTCCCGTGTCTTCACAGTGCATTTCCAACTGGATTGTGAACTGTATTAAAGACTGCTACAGACAGTCGAATAAGCCCCTCTTGGGGAACGTCAAGGCTCATTCAACCAGGGCCCAGGCTTCGTCAATGGCCTTCCTTGCCCAGGTCCCAATCCAGATCTGCACGTTGTTGGTGCATACCTTCACGACGCACTACGCTATCGTCCAATAGGCTGTGCTGAGGGCCCGAGATCCCAGAGTCTCTGTCTCAAGATAAGAAATACGTTGGGTTCGCCATTCTTCCCAGTCGCTTGTGTTAGAAATTTGTGAAGATGGGATTTGTCTTGATTATGATAGCGGCGTACAAAGGGTTAAAATCCATTCACCCACACAGACCCCCCCTGCTCTGACCCTCTGCTCTCCCCTAGCTAGTGAGAGGACCCAGGAGGCCAGGCTTCCAACTCCTCTTCCCCGCTCCAACCACTAGACCTCACTGTCTTCCCAGCCTTGGAGAGAAAAGCCACGAGCCCGGGCCCCGAGGACGGCTTCCTACCCGACACAAAGGGGTTAAAACCATAGAGCGCAGATGTGCCCTTCGTTTTGGGAGAGGGCTGTGACGTCATAATGCATGGCTCTTCCACCCCCCCCCCGGGGGCAGAACCTGGGAGCGGAGGAATTTCCCATCGCTCTGCTTTTCGGGGCGCTCTTAAAGGGCCAGCGTCCCCTCCCCAGCGGAGCCGTGAGTCCGGGGCCGCGGATGTGCGGGTCCAGGGAGGCGATTAGGCAGCGCCGTGATGTGGGTTTGGGGAGCATCATATACCCCCGCTGCGTCAATCCGGGGTCACTCCTGATTACGACGGGTGGCTGAATTCTGGTTTCGGCTGCGGAGAGATCAATCCGGAGTCGCTCCTGATTGCAGTGGGGGGCCGTATTCTTATCTTGATTTCCGGGGTGCTGGGGTCAGTCCGGAGTCACCTGGCATTGCAGTAGGGGCAGCTCTGGCAGGACTGGATTCTGGTCTCGGCTACCTCTAGGACAACATTGGAATAATTACTTACTGCCACTAAGTGCCTCCCATTCCTGGCGGAGATCAGGGCTTGCACTGCCCCGGGTGCTGCACAGTCCCCCCTGCCCCCAGATACAACAGATCAGAATTTGGGCACTGTGTGAACCCAGCCACTCAGTGCAGGGCCAGTTGTCTCTCCAGGAGAAGGGGAGGCAGGTAGAGCCCCACAGATCTGTGCGGCAGAATGATGGAACTGTGCTGGCCCCACAGACAGACCGGCCCCCTCCCAAGGGACTCGTCTTTGGCCTTCCCCCCAACCCAGGCCACAGATTGCATGTGGTGATTCTTCCAACCAGCCCATGTCTGATGGGTGAGGTAGGACAGCATTTTTAGTTACCCCACATCCACAGATGATGAATCTGTCAGGTGCCTAGCTAGTATCTTCCACTGGTACCCCATAATTTCTTTCTGCCCCACTGGAGCTACACCCCAGTGAGTCCAGCAGGGGTCTGGCCCCATTGATATTGATAGAGTAAGGAGACATTGAGCCCAGTGGGGAAATCAGGCTGCACTGACTCCACCATCTCCCCATCTTTCTCTCTAGGCTTCCCTCTTGCCAAAGCTGACGTTAGGTGGATGGAGCGAGGGGAAGAACCGTGGAGTCCTGATCTCCCCTCTCCTGAGGCTGGGGGGATACCCAGCGAGACTCCCACAGGTGAGGAATGAGGGTGACCCTGAAGGGAAAGGTCAGAACTGGGTCCCTTCCAAATAGTGTCCTCTGACATTTGCAGTTATAATGTTTAGCTCCTGGCCTGGATTGGGACCTCACTCTGTTAGAGCGGAAGTTGGGACCCAGGACTCCTGGGTTTTACCCAAGCTCTGAAGGGAGAGTGGGGGGTCTAGTGGATTAGAGCGTGGAGGTTAGGAGTCAGGACTCCTGGGTTCTCCTCACTTTCAGTTCTTCTTCTAGTGATGGTATCTATTGCATTTTTTGAGGGTTTCCACCTGTGCTATGCGTCTGGATCCAGAGCATTTGAAAGTAGTAGTGTCCATCAGTCCACACACCCACTCATGCTTCTTCTTATGGTTTTGTCTGAGGTGATAAAAGAGTGCATCATCAGTCCATCTCACTACCATGTGATCAGAGTGACTAGTGTCCTCTTGTCTCTGACACACTTCAGGAAAGAAGCAGGTGTCGAATTATATAGAGATAGTTTTATTCTAGTTGTCACTGCTTTTTGATGTAGTTTAGGGCTTAGAAGTAACTTATATGAGAAAAAATTTTTGGGGGGAATCTGTTTACCAGCTGTTCGCTGCCACCCAGTACTCACACTTGGAGAGTGGATCATGCGAAGATGCTGGGTTCAGATCCACGCCTCCTGCCCACATTAGGTCTCAGTGAGTGATGGGCACCAGCAATGTCAGGGTTTCTTGGGAGGAGCTCACGTTTCCTCCAGGTGCAGTATTTGTGTGGTCTTCCTGAGCCGTACCTGAGAAGGCTCAGCTCTTCACCTTGAGATGCACTTTATGGAGTTCACCATGAGTCCATAGTGGGACCCAGGCCACAGAACCCTGCTCAGACTGTCAGGAGCATGCCTCAAACTGTGGAGATTGCCTTCCAGTTCTGCTGGTACCAGCAGTATGGCCGGGGCCAAGTCAGCAGGCAAGAAAGTACATGCATAAGCACTACAGGAAGTCTTCCTCCTGGCCTAAGAAGAATGATGCGCCTCCCACAAGGTCCTGCCTTGGAGGAGTGACTTGTCCCAAGGCTCCCAAGCAGGACAATATATTGCTTAAACTGGCAGATCTCCCACTACTAAGCTGCGTCCACCATCCATGCTGGCCTTCCTTAAGGAAGAGAACCATTGGTTTTGAGACTGCTGCTTTGGTTCTAGTTATGGAGCGCTGATGCTAATTCTGGGGAGGTTAAAGCTGGTGCTGGAGCATGTGAACTCTTCACCCTTGGGAAACCAAGTTCTCTGCATCTTCCTTGACCATCTGCACCCAGGGAGTTGTGCTCTCCAGTTGAGGATTTACCGCAGCTGAGCTGTGCTTGTTCCCATTCCCACTGGCCCCAAGGGTACCACCAGGTAAAAACTCGGACCTGAGTTTTCATGATTGGAGGATTTGGATGAAGCACAAGGACTGCCCGACCCATCACTATCTTCATGCTGCACGTTCTGCCCCCAGCAGAGAAGTTACGAGTATCCCACTCCGTGGTGCCTTTGTTGCATCCACCGGATCTGTCTTGTTGGCCGTACTGAGGGTAGTGGCACCAATATCCATCTTTGGAGCCTTCCTGTTCCTCAAGAAAAGATTCACCCGATCCCTACTTCAGGCACTCTCAAATAGGTTCTCAGAACTAGACAGTACCACTGGATCAGGAACGATTCCTGTTGTCCTCTCCAGATGATACAGTTGTGTTCTATTGCCAGTTCCAGGACCTCCTATGCTGGGTGACAAGAGGACTTCCATGTTCCACTGGAGGGAAGGACAGCATTAACTGTTGGACATCTTTCATTTCCCCAATACCAACCAGGGCTGCTCTACCAATCAATGAAGCCATTCTCCAACCAGCTGCCATTGTTTGAAATACCCTGGCCTCTTGTACACCTACTTCCTAGAGGGCCGAGTAGAAGTACTACATCCCAGCTAAGAGGTCTTTGTTTCTTTTTTCTCATTACTCATCCAATTCCCTCATGATCTGAGCAACAATAGAGTAGACCCGAAAGAAGTCGCCGTGCTCCACTTCAGTAGACAAAGTGCATAGATGGCTGTACCTTCTGGGCTGCATGGTCTTCTCATTGGCTAGCCTCCAGCTTTGGATCTCGAACAACTAGACCTTATTGGCCAAATGTGAATTTCTCAAGTACAGTAAATTGGAGGACATTAGACACATCCCCCCAATCAAGATTATGCCCATTTCCAAGCCATCCTGGAGGTTGGCAAAACTGGTCAGTCAAATGGCGCTTCAGTCTGCTGCAGATATGGTGCATAACTTTTCACAGACAATGGCTACAGGGATCGTTGGGCAGAGTGAATCATGACTGGATTCGTCCGATGTCCCCTGGAAGGTATGAAATGGACATCTCCTTTGTTGAGACTTGCCCATTTAACCTTGACTTCCCTCTACTGCCTTAAGGGTTCCAGAGCCATATTCCAATTTCTGGATATTTACACATGCACCCAAGCAAAAATTCTGCCACCTGCACAATGGTTCAGGGCTCCCCAGCTCATCCACTAGCAAACCACCTTGCAAGCATCAGAAGATCCTGTGATTCCCATCCTCTGGGTTTACCTTCACAGCCTTCAGTATCATGCTCTTTGGTCTTGTAGAAACAATATTTCCTAGAGCGCCTAGAGAGCTGCCAGCCACCTGCTGTGTACCTGTCCCACCCCTTTGGGAGGTGTCTAATGCTTTCTTCCAGCTTGGAGTATGACAACATAACCAATGGACAAATGGGTGCTGGATGTCATTGGGAGTGGTTCTATGGTTGAATTCACAGCACTATTTTGTTCCCATCATGTCCGCTACTGGAGGACTGCTCTCATGATTGCATCCTCACCCTGTACATAGACTCCCTACTGCAGACAAGAGCGATAGAGCACATTCCTCCAAACTGTTGGGCATGGGATCCTATTTAACATATTTTCTGGCACCCAAGAAGAAGATTGCTGAAGAACGATCTTGGACTGCTGCAGCCTCTATCGCTTCATCCGCCAGCCCAGGTTTTGTATGGCCAATCATCAGATCATCGCTAGAGAGAGCTGCGAATTATAACTCGTGATATGCAAGCCACCAGTTTTTGCACAGACATCCATCCCATCCACAGAAGGTTCATGGCTGGCCCTTGACACTTCCAATATAGGGTCCTACTCTTTGGACTCTCACCCCTGCTCCACAAGTTTTCACTGAAGTTTCATCTGTATTTTTGGCCCACTTCTGGTATCGCGGGGTCCCCATATTCTCTGCCTTGATTACTGGCTATTAAAAGTGCAATCTGGGGATGAACCTCAGCATTCATGTTACTCAGATTCCTTTCTCTTTGAGGTGAGTGTAAATATCATAAAATGGACCTTGGTTCCAACGCAGTCCCTGCAATTCATAGGGGCTTCCATCAAAGCAGTCATGGCATAGGCCTACCAGCTGAGAGATAGGTTACAGGCCTGCGGTAGCTTGTCAAATGAATAGACAACCTTCTTTCTGTTCCAGAAAGGTCCTGCCTACCCCTTCTTGGCCACATGGTAGGTAACCTCTTTCTCTGTCTTCAGCTGTGGTTCTAGAAAGCTTATTCACCTATGCAATGGACTGAATTTTCTGCTGTCATTCCTCGCCAATGGTGGACAGACCTGAGACAGGCAACAACATTCCTCCCATCCTTCCTGGACAAAAGGATCATCTTGGTTGCATCCTTCATGACACAAGGGACCTGGACCCTGTGGGAATGCAGAAAGCACATCAACATTCTGGAGCTTTGGTTGGTGCTGATTCTGTGTTGAGTCTTTCATCCCTCTGTTCACTCCCATCATGTTCTCGCCATTTCAGACAACATCACTGTCATTTGTTATGTCAACAGACAAGGGGACACATAATTGGTTTGATATATGGGATAGGTGCTTTGCTGCAAGATCTGTTGCTGGCAGCCTATCTTCTGGGGACCTGGAATGTGATTGCCACCTCTCTCAACAGGAAATTTGTGGCTGATGGGAACTTCATGACACAGTAGTCAATGACAATTTCAGCTAATGCATAGACCTCTGCCTCCTGCACCAAGAGTATGGGGTGGGGGTGTGGTGTCTTGCATCTGTTCCCAAGATGATACGCTTGTTCTCTGCTGCTAAGACTAGCTCATTTAGGCCTTTCTCCTGCTACTTTTTCTGCCATGAGTCCTCCACTAGACGAGGCAGGAGAAGGCCATAGTTATTCTGGTGGCTCCATTCGGGCTGCGCCAGTTACAGTTTTCCCACCTTCTCCATATCCATTTGCCCCCCTCTTTATTTACACACCCGTTGACTGGAAGGGTCTCCTCAGAACTGTTCAACCTTTTGCTTCCTAGTGGGAACTCAACCTCATTCTTGTGACATGAGTAAAACTGCCTTTCAAGCCACTGCATCCTGCCTCACCTTTCCATGAAGGTTACTTTCCTTTTAGCTGTTACTTCTGTGAGAAGAGCAGGTGAACTGAGGTCCATGACTGCAGACCTCCACAACCACCTTCCTTATGGGCAAAGCCAGTAGCCCATGTTTCTACCAACACTCTTATCCCACTTTCAGCTCAACCAACCCATGCACTTACCCTGCCACCTTTCCAAAGCCTCATGCCTCAGCAGAGGAGTGGCGCCTTCACTCCCTCCACATCTGCAGGGCCTTGACCTTCCTGCAGAGGATGAGGCCTTTCAGGAAGACACCTAGACCAGGGTCTCAAACTCAAATCACCACGAGGGCTGCATGAGGACTGGTACAGGGCCACTTGAGGACTAGTACGTTAGCCTGAGGGCCGCACCACTGAAACCTTTTCATACAACAATATTGCAAATGTTGGTAACCATAGTGTCATTGCAGGCCTCCGGAAATACCTTTAGGGACCGCATGCAGCCCCCTGGCCCTATGTTTGAGACTCTTGGGCTAGACAGTTTATCACCCTAGCAGAAAATGTTAAGTAGAAAGCAATCTCCACCCAGAGGAGGATATAGGTACTGTTTGTCAGTCACTCTCCAGGGAATACAAGAGGGACCAGCACTCAAAGAAGAAGAGGAGGTTACTTTCCTGTAATTTGAGGTGGTCCCTGTCCGTATTACAAGCCTGCCATCTTTCCCCTCTGCTGCAGCTCTCTGATTTGCAGCAAAAAAACAACTGGTGCTGCAGTCGGTCCATCCTGCCTTTTATTGCCTACTATGAAACTGTGAGGTGGCACAGTAGTGCATGCATGGACCAAAGGATGGCACTACTCTCAAATGCTCCCTTACTGGACGCTCTGTGCAGGCATAAATGCTCCATGGAATACAGATAGGGACCATGCATCTCGAAGGATCTCCAGCGGCAGGTCAGCAGTCTCCTCTTCTAATCTCAGGAGGAGCTATTTGCCCCATTCACACCCAAATCTCTCTTCTCTCTCCCCAGCCTCTGCCAGGGAGGCCGTGCCCCCAGCACCCTGCATCTCCCCTCCAGTGACCCCTCATCGCAAACAAGTCAGCCGCTCCTACCAGTGCAGCGAATGCGGTAAATCCTTCCGTCAGAGCTCACACCTGTTGCAGCACCAGACCACACACACAGGTGAGCGACCGTACCACTGTCCCGACTGTGGACGGGCATTCAGCCAGACCTCAGACCTAGTGCGGCACCAGCGTGTCCACACAGGTGAGCGTCCCTACCGCTGCCCTGACTGTGGCCGGGCCTTCAGCCAGAGCTCCAACCTGCTTCAGCACCGGCGTGCCAGCTCCGGTGCCCGCCCCTTCCGCTGCGCGCAATGCGGCAAGGGCTTCGGCCGCAGCTCTCACCTCCTCAAGCACCAGGCTACTCACTCCAGCGAGCGGCCGTTTGGCTGTGCTGACTGTGGCAAGCGCTTCGGCCAGAGTTCCAGCCTGCTCCAGCACCGGCGGGTCCACGCTGGCCAGCGGCCTTTCAGCTGTGCCGACTGTGGCAAATGCTTCCTCCAGAGCTCCGACCTGCTCAAGCACCGGCGTGTCCACACTGGGGAGAAGCCTTATATGTGTGGGGAGTGCGGACGTGGCTTTAGCCAACGCTCCCATGTGGTCAAGCACCACCGGGTCCATGGCCGAGCCAAGCCCTGATGGGGGACAAGGGATGTGCCATGAGGATGGATAAGCCGGGAAGCGGGCTAGGGGAGATGGAGGCAGACAATCTGTGGGGAGTGCTGTCCCAAGGGATAGCCCAGGACACGGGAACTGTGGGATGCATCACTGGGGTCAGCCTGTGCTGCTGGCGTTCCACCACCAGCACCTGGCTGGACTAATTTGGCCACGGGAGCCCAGGACAGGAGAGACTGCCCCTGCTATGGCACAGAGATTCTGGTGGAGAAACCGATCAGGAGGATCTTGTGGCCTGGCTTTTGCAAGAGCCCAAGGCTCAGCCATCAGGACACACTCTGCCTGTGGATGCAGAAGCCCTCAGTGGGCTGAGCCAGGGGCAGTGCCGGGGGAAGCAGCAGATGTTGCTTGAGGCAGGGCGGTAGGAAGAGGACAGGGTGTTGAATGGGGCCTGGGGGTGACAGTGAAATGCTTCCCAAATTCCCCCCATCCCCTTCGTAATCCCCAGATATTATTCTGCCCTCTGTACCCCCAAATCCCTGGCCCAGCCTTCCAGGTGCTCCCGCTGCGCCATCTATGCTCTGTCCCTAAGTCCCCTCCCCTCAAGCCCCCCAACCTCCTCTCTTCCTCATAGCCATTCCCCCCAAATCTCTCCAGTTCCCATCCCCAGTCCCCTCTACCTATTCTCCTGTCACTTAAGACCTCACAACTAGGCAGGCTCATGGGTCTGACTGAAGGGAGGCTGGGAGAGGCTAGATACCAGGCTAGATGGGCCCATGGGTCAGATCTGGGGCTGCTCATCACATCCTCTCTCCAGGTGTTCCTAGCTCAGTCCCCCAAAATGCAGGCCCCTCCCAGCCAGTTTCAGTAGTTCAAGGCACTGCTCCCTGTGGTGCCTGCACCCCACTGTGTGGCTGGGAGAGCTGCAACCTCTGGGGGACTTTCCGTCCTGCTAGGGACTGTTGCAGGTGCACAGAGACAGCTGCATGGGGAGGTCGCCATGGGTCAGGGCAGGAGGGGCCAGGCTGTGGACTGGAGGCCAATAAATACAGGATATGAGAAAACAGCCTGCATGTGTATGTGTCTGTCTGTCTGTATGCTCCCTAGTGCCCCAGCCCTGACTGCTGGGGAAGGGTGCCCACTGGTGAGCCCCCCGCCCTGCTCCCTGCAGCATAGCACCTCCTAGTGCCCTAGAGCAACCAGTCCTGACTGCTGGGGCATGCAGGCGTGGGGTGAGGGTACCGGGATGGCCAATGAGCGGGAGGCTGTGGGCGCGTCACTGTTTCCTCTCTTTTCTGCTGTGAGAGGAAGTGGGCAGAGCAGATGCGGCCAGGTGCAGCGACATCTGAAGCGCATCACAGCCGCCATGGTAAGCACCCCATAGAAGAGCCCTGTGTCCCCCAGTCTGCTCCTCCCTGTTCGGATTGGCTGGGGCTGGAGCAGCTGGGAGCTCCCCTCACGGCCAGCGCCCCTGCCTGCCCCCCACAGCACCTCCTGAAAGGAGACACTGGGAGGCAGGATTCCTGGGTTCTTTCTCCAGCCCTGGGAGGGGGGTGGGGCCTAGTGGTTAAAGCGATGGGGAGTGGGTGGGTGCGCGGGCCTGCGAACCAGGGCTCCTGGGTTCTGTTGCTGGTCTGAAGGCCCCAGGCTCTCCCTCTGTCTCAGGATAAAGAGTATGTCGGGTTCGCCACACTCCCCAATCAGCTGCATCGGAAATCTGTGAAGAAAGGATTTGACTTTACTCTGATGGTGGCAGGTAAAGGGTTAAGCTCCATTCACCCTCCTCCCCCCCAGTTTCCAGACCCAATCCCCTCCCCGAGCTGGGGAGAGAACCCAGGAGTTCTGGCTCCCAGCTCTCCTGCTGTAACTCTCCAGCCCCCACCTTGTCCCAGAGCAGGGGTGAACCCAGAAGTACTGGCTCACCCCCATCCCACTGCCTGCAGGGGAGTCCGGATTGGGTAAGTCTACAATGATCGACAGCCTCTTCCTGACGGATCTGTACAAGGATCGGACGCTCCTGGATGCCCAGGGTGAGAGGGAGATGGGGTGGGGGAGATGTGGGCAAAGGGGGAGATTTGGGGCATGAAAGAAGGCAATGGAGGTGGAAAAGGGTGAGTGGCTTGGGATTGCAGAGGATATGGGCTTGCAGAGAGGCATAGGGGAAGAGGTGGGGACGGTGTGAGTTCTGGTAGGCTTGGTGGGGCAGAATTTGAGGTAGGGAGTGAGATCTGGAATGCAGTGAGATTTGGAGGTATAAGCTGGGAGTGTGGAAAAAGCAGGTTAGATGGGATGGGTGGGTCGAACTGTTCTTGGGGATGGTGTGGAGTCTGGGGGGGGTCTTTTGGGGCCTGGAGGTGGGGAATGGGGGCAGCGTCTGAGGTGTATTGGAGTGGGGGGGTTGGCATCTGGGGCAGTATTGGAGGTGGGTGGGGTGGGACCTGGGGTGTTTGGGTTGGAAGTTGGGGGACGCAGCGCCCCCTACTGGGTGTTAACCCCGTGCCCCCCCAGCGCGCATCCCCAAGACCCTGGCGATCGAGCGGAGGGCAGTGGAGCTGGAAGAGGGTGGTGTTCGGGTCAAACTCACTGTCGTGGACACCCCAGGCTTTGGGGATGCGGTGGACAACGCGGACTGGTGAGAGGGGCTGGGGGGACACCCCTCCTGTCCTGAACAGTCTATAGCAGATGCTATGAACCAGCAGGAAGATTGGGGGAGCTGTGCATTGTGGGATCCCCTCACTAAGCCCCATCCTTTCTTCCCCAGGCCAGGCCCATCTGGGAGCCCATTGCAGACTATATGGATTGGGGTGGGGGTGCTGGTGGAGCAATGCATTATGGGACACCCCTTGGTAACCTTGCACTGCCCCATTCCCCCAGGCTACCCTGAGCCTATACTGGATTATATGGACCAGCCAGGGATGGGGAGGGAGATTTGGTGGCAGGGTGGGGGGAGGCTGGTAGAGCAGTGCATCATGGGACACCCTCTAACCCCTGGGCTGGTCCCAGCTGGGGCCCATACTGAACTGTATGGACCAGCAGGGATCAGGGAGAGGAAGGAGGGATGAGGGGGAGGGCAAGGGCTAGTGGAACAGTGCATTTTGGGACACCCTCACTAACAACACCTCTGCTTCCTGGGCTGTCCCAGCTGGCTGCCCATAGTGGACTATATTGACCAGCAGTTTGAGCAGTTCTTCCGGGACGAGAGTGGCCTGAACCGCAAGAACATCACGGACGGGCGGGTGCATTGCTGCCTTTACTTCCTCTCACCCTTCGGCCATGGGTATGGAGGGGACTGTGGGGTAAATGGGGGGACCCAAAGCAGCGAGGGGCACTGGCAGTGGTGGGGGGGCTGTGAGTGGCATGGGGAAGGCTTGTGGGGCACTTTGGGAGCACCAGTGTGATGTTGGGGTGTCTCACTCCCTTCCCCCCCAGGCTGCGGCCCCTGGATGTGGCGTTCCTGCAGGCTGTGCAGCATAAGGTGAACATCGTGCCTGTGATCGGCCGCGCTGACGCGCTGACCCCCAGGGAAGTGTGCGCCTTGAAGGAGAAGGTGAGATTTCTGTGGAGACAACCTCACGTCTCCCCCAATCCCTCAATCCAACTCTCTCATACCCCCTGCATCCCAAATTGTGCCCCCATCCCAACCCACACCCCAACTCTTCCTCCTGTATCCCAAATTCCCAGCATCCTGAATCCCTGTGCCCCACATCTCCCTCCTTGCACCCCCATTTTCTACCAGTCCCACCCCACATCCTCCTGTAACCCTAATTACCACCTCCTTTGGATCTGCCTCGCTCATGGGAGAATGAGATGGGTGTGTCTGGTGAGTGGAGGTTTGGAGGCAGCATCTCTCTGCAATCCCCCAGATCCGGCAGCAGCTGGAGGAAAATGCCATCAGCATCTACCAGTTCCCTGACTGTGACTCAGATGAGGATGAGGAATTCAAGGCCCAGGATGCAGAGCTGAAGGTAAGAGGGTCCTGTGGGGATGAATTTATGGGTCCAGGAAAAGGGAAATCCTGAGATGCCCCAAAATTCATCTTTTGCCTGCCCACCCTCAGCGCAGCATCCCTTTCGCTGTGGTTGGCTCCAGTGACATCGTTCGGGAGACAAAGGAAAAGGCCTTCCGAGGGCGTGCGTACCCCTGGGGCTCTGTGGAAGGTAGGGGGTGTTACGGGGCGTGACTGCTGTGGGGGCCAGCAGGGGGCACTGCTGTGTGGGGGATCTGTTGGGGCAGGGGATCAGTAGGGGGTGCTTGGTGAGCAGTGTGGGTCCAGAGGGGCAGGGTGCTGGGTATTACAAGAGGGCAGAGGGGCAAGTGGGGGGCAATGAAGCACTGGGGAGTCAGTGGAGGGCACCAAGGGGCAAAGGGGTTGCTGGAGGTTACCTACAGGGACGCTAAGGTGGCAGAAGGATCAGTAGGGGGCAGATAGGAGGCTCTAGGAGGCAGAGAGGCACAGGGGACAGGTGGGGATGGGGTCAAGGGAGCCTCTCCCATTGGTTCTCTATCGTCCCCCAGTGGAGAATCCAACACACTGCGACTTCCTGCAGCTGCGCACGATGCTGGTGCGGACGCACTTGCACGACCTGAAGGAGGTGACCCAGGAAGTCCACTATGAGAACTACCGAGCCCGCTGCATCCAGAGCCTGACCCGTGTGGGTGCCCGTGACCGTGCCAGCCGCATGTGAGCATGATGGGGGAACAATCGGGGCGGTAGAGGAAGCTAGGGGTAGAGGGTCTGGGGAAGCGATCATGGGGGCAGCTGGGGTTGAAATAAACTTAGGTGTGTCCTTCTCTCCACCTCCCAGATTGGGGCCCACCAGATGCTCAGGGGGATGAAGAGACCCAACTTCACTGCACACTAACCCATCTTTTCCCCTCTACCCAACCCAGGAAACTGTCCAGACAAAGTGCCACGGAACTGCCGCTGCTGCCGCTGGCAGAAACAGAGAAACTGATCCGGGAGAAGGATGAAGAGGTGAGTGGGGCACTGGGGGGCGGTTGGGAGGGGTGACTCTGTCTTCTGTCATGACTAATCCCTGCACTCCACCTGAGGTGGCTGCACTGGCCAGGGGTCACTGTATACCGTCTTTCATGCCTCACCCCAGAGGGGCCATGTCTCACCTTCCCCTCCCTTTGCCTTGCTCCTCCAGCTTCGTCGCATGCAGGAAATGTTGCAGAAGATGCAGGCGCAGATGCAGCAGAGCCAGGGGGAGCAGTCAGACACCCTGTGAGGTTTTCAGAGGCCCCTTTCAGGACCCCCATGGAACAGGCAGCTCTTGGATTTAGCAGCAACAGAATCGAGGAGGCTGCTTCTCAAGGAAAAGCTGCAAACACAGCTGCCAAATCATGTGCCCCAACATCCTTGCTCTTCAGAGCTCCCAAAATTCCCTGTATCCCACAGCCCCCACTTCTTTATTTGTATATACTCAACACTCCATGGCCCCCCAACTCCTTGTGAAACATCCCCAAATACCTGGCGCTTCAACTGCCTCCACATTCTGTTCCCCTTACCACCCCATATTCCCTCTCCCTGGTTTTGTCCCTAATCCCTGCCCCCCAGTTGCCTTCTCCAATAAACTCACTCCTCTGGTCGCATCTTTGTGTTTCTCTGTAAGACTTGACACCCCCCCGCCCTTCTTTCCTGTCCCTGAAGGGGCTTTGGGTGGAGAAGGAGCCCTGCACAGACACAACAGAGAAAGTGAGCCTCCCAAAGGGTGGAGAGGGAGCCCTAAATGGACTCAATAGAGAAACCAAGCCCCCCTCCACAAAATAAGGATTTTTATTATTTAAAAACCAACAAGAAAAAGAGAAACTTGGTATCAAATTTTGGGGGTCCCAGGATAAAAACCAGAGCAGAGATTGAGACTGGGGGTGGGTCACTGATAAAACCGGGGTGTGCAGGTTGTTGAAGCAATGGGCAGCTGGAGGCCACAAGTGAAGCTGCAACATAATGGAAGGGGCATCTGAGGCTGGAAGGGTTCCCAGGGGACTTCTGAAGTGGGGGGTTGAGCGTGAGGTGTCGGAGGGACACTACAATCTCTCAGCTAAGGAGCTGGATTTGCCCCTGAGCAGGGCCTAGCGTCCTCCCATCTGTCACTGCCTGGCGTTCAGTCCTGGGAACAGATGTCTGTTAGTCCTTCCTGGCAGCAGGCATCTGTGCTCGTCCCTCCGTCCCATCAGTGGGCACCTGGAGGTCCATCTTGCAGGTGGGCACCTGTGGGTCTGTCCTGGTGGTGGGCATCTGGGGCATCCGTAGGTCCATTTTGGTAGTGGGTGTACTTGCGGGCCGAGCCACGGGAGCGGGAGGCTGGATACCGGACCCGGTTCCGGTCCAGCTTGTGTAGGGCAGCGCGGGGCAGGTCAATCCTGCACTGCTGGGCCAGTGACACAAGGTAGATCAGCACGTCGCTCAGCTCCTCTGCTAGTGCCAGCCGCTCATCCGGCGTCCAGCCTGGTAGCCCTGTCCGCGCCTCTGCCTCCGCCCGCCACTGGCTGCAGGGAGAGAGAGAGACACACTGGGGTCACAAGTGGACCAGGGCTCAGCCAGGGCAGCCAGCCAGCACTGCTGATCTCCAGCCGGAAGCCCATAGACACCCCCACCCCCCATCCCTTGGGCCAGGAATTTAATCAACCATGTCAGCTGCAGCCACTGAGTGGCAACGTTGCTCAACCACCCCCTTACCACCAATCACCACCCATGTCACAACTACTCCAGGCTCAGCTTGTGAGTGACCTCGTGCTTCACTTGGGTCAGTTCCAACTGCGTCCCCACCTCTGGCTCTCTCCCGACATTGGTGGCCCCCTGATACTCACAAAAGCTCAGCCACTTCTCCCACTTCGCCCATCAGCGCCAGGACCAGGTTTCGGGGCTGGTGGAACTGGCCCCAGTCCCGCTCGGCCACAAAGTCGGCCTGGAGACGCCGTCTGGACTCAGAGAAAGAGGGGTAGGTTAGAAAAGGGTGAGTAGCTGGGCTGGGGGTGAGAAGTGAGGGGAACTGGGAGGACTGGGTTGGGGAGAGCCCAGGGCTGGGGTGGTGGGGGACTGGGGGTGAGGAGTGAGGGGAACTGGTAGCGCTGGGTTGGGGAGAGCCCAGAAGTGGGCTGGTGGGGGGCTGTGGGTCGGGAGTGAGGGGGCTGGCTAGGGTTACCAGATACCAAAGCGTGGAAAGGAAGACAGGGAAGTATGAAAAGGAGGACATTGGAGGACACATGAAGAAACTGTAGTATTAATGTAATATTCTTCTGTTTTGAGGGGACCCTGGAACACCTCCCCAAAAATAAGGGTGTTCCAGGACGTTCCAGCATACTTGAACTCCCATAAGCAAAAAGCCAGACAAAATCACGTAGTTTTGAAATGCCTGGCGGACGGAAGACACGAAGGTAAAAAGGCGCCTGCCATCTGGTAAGCAGCCCTAGCAGTGGGAAAGGCAGCGACTCACATGTCCTCCAGGGAGGGATCAGCGCTGAAGGTGAACTCTCCCAGGGCCCCCACGGCTCCCGGCTCTTCCTTTTCCGAGACGATGGAGAGAGCTGGCGTCCCCTGGAGGAACAGCAGCAAGATGATCCCAGAACTCCAGTCCCAGCCGGTCCCACCCCCAGACACCCCGCCTCCCATGCAACCCGGATGCCCCCACCTGGAGAAATGCCCCCCACGGGCGGCTGCTGCCAGACCCGTCCGCCCAAGGCCCTCGCTGGAAGGAGTCCCCAAAACTCAGGCTCCCCCCACGCGGCTTTAAATCCCTCCACGCTGACCCCATCTCCCGCCACCTCGCTGCCACGCGCGCTCTCCATCTCCAAAAGCCTCCTCTAGCTCCAAGAAGCCCCCTCCAAAGCTCGGGGCCCTCCAGCCAATCAGGGCAGGGAACGGCCTTGGGGCGTAGCTCTGCCCAGCCAATCCGCTTGCGAGGCCTTGGGCTCAGCCAATCAGCGTGCCCCAGGGAACGGCGGGGGAGGGGGGAGGTAGGCGTCGTGGCGGGAAAGGGCCGGACGTCAGCTGGCTCCGCGGGGTCCGTGCCCCGGGCTGCGAGGCGGCCACCTCTGGGGTGGGGCAGAAGTGCTGGTCGCACAGGGACCCCTAACCCCACACCGGGGCGGGCTGCAGGAGCTGGGGTGGGCCCCTCTGGGGGGACGGTTCTGCGGGGAGTTGGGGACCCCTCGCCCGGAGCGGAGATGCAGCCGTCTCTGGGGCGGGGCACAGGAGACGTTCATGTCCGCCCTGCGCTGTGGCCATCCCTAGGGTGGGTCGCGTTCAGCGGGGATCCCCTTGCCTGGTGCCGTGGCAGAGCCCCCTTTGGGGGGCGGTTATCTGGGGTGGGGAATGGAGGCGCCGCTGTTGCTACACCTCGAGCGCTGCCTTGGTGTTTTCCCAGCCCCCCGATCCCCCTGGTCAGCCCCACCCCCTGACCAGACCCTCCCACACTCCGGCCCCTTCCCCGCCCGGAGGTTGGTCGGCCTGGCCTGGCCTAGATCTTCGGCCATCCGTTGTGCTGGGACTCGCGGTGGTGGCAGGTAAGATCTCTCCTGATCTGGGGGTCCCCAGCAATGTTCCCTCTAATTACTCGTAGACTGTGTGTGCAAACAATTTCTTTGTGTGCGCAAAAACATTTCTTTGTGAGCAGCAATATGAGTGCTATTGAATTTTTTGGGGCGAACTTTATTTTTTTGTGTGCGCAGGTTTCATGAGCTGTGTGCGCGTGCACATGCGCACAGCTTAGAGGGAACAGTGGTCCCCAGCCCCCTAACCCGAGGCCCGGGAGCCAGGGGATTCCTCTGCCCCGTTCGTTTGCCCTGGGACACAGATCCCGATGGCCTGGACTTTGCCTTCCCCTGCGGGAGGGGTGCAGTGAGGCAGGCGGGGAGGGCGAGGGCTCTGGAGGGGGATGAGACACAGACAGGCCCCTAGGGCAGTGTCTCCCAACCAGCCATGCCACATAGGTGCGCCCTCCTGCCTGAGCAGGTGTGCCACAGATTGTTTTGAAAAACTATGGAGTTCTGGACTGCCTCATGAATATTCATCACTTCGTTTGAAGACTATATTTTGGGGTGCCTCAGAATCATTAAAGGTATCATGGTGTGCCAGGGCAGAGAAAAGGATGGGAACCACTGCCCTAGGGAGAGGGGCAGTGGGAAGGGCTGCGAGTGATCCCCCCCTTTGTCTCCCCTTTTTGGGGTTACGGGGAGGGGACTCGAGCCAGGGGAGGAGGGGCACTGTGGGGGCAGGGGCCCTAGTTGTGGGGGAGCCCCCAGGCGCTTCAGCCCTGCTTCTCCTAGAAGTGTGGTGCTGATTCTGGGCACAGTTCCTCTCGTCCTCCACTGGGTGACTCCATAGAGAAGCCCCCCTTGGTGGGAGCAGTGTACGCGCTGGTATTTCTTCTCCCTGATGTCTCTGTGCTTTCTCATTACAGACTGATGCCATGACTACTCTCCTGGATCTCTCTCACCTCCTCCCAGCCCCCCGCTTGCGCCAGCTGGTCCAGGACTGGCTCCAAGAGGATGCCCCATCCTTCGACCCTGCTGGCTGTGCAGTGGGGGAGCACGTGAAGCGTGCCATCCTCCTCTGCAAGTCTCCTGGGGTGTTGGCTGGCTGCCCCTTCTTTGATGCCGTCTTTACCGAGTTGGGCTGCACTGTGGAGTGGTTCCAACCTGAGGGTATATGGCTGGAGCCCGTGGCCCGTGTGGCTGAAGTTCGTGGGAAAGCCCGGCACATATTGCTTGGGGAAAGGACAGCTTTGAATTGCCTGGGACGGTGCAGTGGGGTGGCCACGGCTGCAGGACGGGCGTGTCGTCTGGCACGGCAGGCTGGCTGGCACGGGCAAGTGGCTGGGACTAGGAAGACCACGCCAGGGTTCAGGCTGGCTGAGAAGTATGCTCTGCTGGTGGGGGGAGCTGCGGGACACCGTTTCGATTTGGGAGGCCTTATTATGCTGAAGGACAACCACATCTGGGCTGCAGGAGGAATTGCCCAGGTGAGGGGGTGGTCCCGGAAGACTGGGTCCCATTTCCCCATCCTGGTTCCTGGGGGCACAGTGGGATTCTCCAAGGACAGAGGTCCTGGACACCTGGGTCTCATTCCAGTCTCAGGGGGGCAGGCAGCTGCAGTGGCTCCTTAGTGTTGGTGCCCTGGATCTAATTCTTTGCCTGCGCTCTCTCTCCATCTCCAGGCTGTCCAGGAAGTCCAGCGGATGGCTGGCTTTCATCTGAAGCTGGAGGTGGAGTGTCGTTCACTGGAAGAGGCCTTGGAAGCAGCTAAAGCTGGATCTGATATTGTCATGCTAGATAATTTCTCCCCAGAGGTATGAGGGAGTTTGGGGTGGGGAGACCGCCCCGGATCCCTCTCTTATAACCCCACCTCTTTCCCTCTAGGACTTGCATCCTGTCGCCAGCACTCTGAAAGCCGCCTACCCCCAAGTGATGGTGGAAGCCAGCGGGGGGATCTCGGAGGAGAATATCTCCCAGTTCTTTGGCCCGTGTATAGATGTCCTCTCTCTGGGGTGCCTCACCCAGTCGGCCCAAGCTGTGGATTTTTCCCTCAAAATCTGCCAGGAGACCCCAGCCCAGAGAGATTTTGCCTTCTAAGATCATGAGCCTCATTTTGGAGGGCAGAGTTTGAAATTTTAGCTCAAAGCAATCAAGGTGCAAGGAGTTCAACAGATATAAATATCTAGTTTTCTTACATATACAATATGCTGTCTTGATTTTTCTCACCTTGATTCTCTCCCGAGACCCATCAGACTCTAAAGTTCCTGAGCTGTGAGTGAAATCTGAGCTTTGTTAAATCATGTAGTGGGGAGTTTCAATGGCTACTGTTTAAAATCATCTTCCTTCTGAAATGTGCTCCCATAATTTTCCCAATATGATTCTATCCTAAAATGCATCACATGATAATTTTTTCTAAGCCATATGTGAAATTTTAACTCCACAAAAAATATGTGGCAAGAAGTTCCAAAAGCTAAACTGTCTTCCCTCTAAGATGGGCTGCCTTGATTTCTTCACTGTAATTTTGCCCTAACAGCATCCTAAATTTTCTAAAGCCAGGTGTGAAGTTTTAGCTCCTTAAAATCATGTGGCAGAGTGTTCCATGAGTCAATGACCAAAATCACCTTGTATCTTTCCCACGAAAAGTGCTGTCTTAATTTTACAACCATCAGACCCTTAATTTCCTGAGCTGTCTGTGAAATTGTAGCTCCATGAAATCGCATGGTCAGGAGTTCCACAGGTTAACAGATAAACATATTGTATTTCTTCACTCAAAAACTTGTGACATCCTGACCCAAATAAAGTTATAGGAAAACACCACAGACTTCAATGGGGGTAAGGATCTCAATCCCGGGCACTTCATTGATCCCTGTGTAAACAGCTCCTGTGCCTCATCCCAGAAGTAGCCGCAACAGGACAGACTAGGACACCAGGAGAGTTAAAAACAGAGGTTTTCTCATCTTTATTGAGACATTTTTCTCAGTTCTTGACATGGATCCTGATCAGATTCTTAAGACTGGTTGCAAGGTGGAGAGGGGGAGGGTTTTGGGGTCCCAGCCCTCCATCCCAAAATTATAATAAATAAGATGGGTGTCTGCAGTTTGGGGGTCCAAAACTGAAGATGATTCAGCAGCATGTGAGGGAGCAGCCCCCAACCTGGTGGGTGTGGCTGGATGGGACCCACACAGTGCCAGCCCCCTGGATGGGAGGCAGGGGAATTTGGGAAGACCTGCTGGATTTACTCCCCTTCTTTGTCTTCACCATGTGTAATGACGTAGCAGATGTTCTTGTAGTCCACATTACCAGCCACATCTGGAGGAAAAGCTGCCCACATGTTCTTGATCTGGGGGGAGGAGAGAGAGAGGTGTTAAAACTGGGGTGGCCTAACCCCCCCAAGCTTGGGTCCTTGCTCCTTGCTCCCAGACCCCTCTCCACTGCTGCCGAGGGAGGGACAGGTTGGATGGGATGATCCTGGGTGTGATGAATTAGATGGGGAGGGGGAGTTGGGATTGAAGTTCAGGGGAGTCCCTCAGATTTCTCACCTCTTCCGGAGTGAATCTGTCACACTGGGTAGTCAGAAGCATTTCCAGGCTGTGACAGGGGAAGAGAGAGAATAGATGTCAGATGGACACCTCAGGTTCTGGAGAGGCAGACTTCCATGAATTCTCAGCCTTGAGTGGGCCCCCCACCCCACCTTGGGGAGAACACCCTCCTACCCATCCCTCCTGCCCCCTGCTGGGGACAGAGAGACTCACAACTGCTTCTTGATGGTTCCTTTGCCCTCCGTGTCCAGGACCTTGAACGCCCCCATGATCACGTCCTCAGGGTCAGCACCTGTGGGGCAGAGAGGGTGAGAATTGGGGGGCTGGGACATACCA
The DNA here is from genome assembly GCA_007922195.1 of Podocnemis expansa. Taxonomy (NCBI): domain Eukaryota; kingdom Metazoa; phylum Chordata; order Testudines; family Podocnemididae; genus Podocnemis; species Podocnemis expansa. Next base: position 511,264 of record ML682085.1, read on the forward strand.
ATGGAAGTGTGAATAGGGATATGGGATGTACCAATGGGGTACGAATAGGGGGATGGGATGTATCAGAATGGGATCTGTCAGTGGCAGCATGAATGAGGGGAATAGGATGTTCCAGTGGTGGTGTGTGTGGCAGATGGGATGTATCTGTGGGGCAGACACTGGAGTGATAATGAGACATACCAGTAAGGTTGGAATGGGCAGATGGGAACGTACTGAGGCACAGCAGGTGGGGGGCACGATGAGATGTACTGTTGGGTAGAATGGGATGTGTAAATGGAATTGCCAGAAGATGGGGACATACGAAATGGGAAAGGGACAAAGAGGGAGGAGATGGGGATATACTAGGTTATGGGGGTGGGAGAGAAGAGATGGGAATCTATCAAAGGGAAGCAGGACGGGCCATACCACAGAAGAACAGGATGAAATGGGGATATACCAAGGGGGATCTAATTGTGGGGCAGTGGGATGAGGGTGTACCCAAGAGAAGGACTAGGGGAAGATGGAGCCATACCAAACAGGATGGGGGGGTCACTTACCCTTGAGCTTCTCTCCAAACATGGTGAGGAAGACAGTGAAGTTGATGGGGCCACTGGCTTCCTTAATCATGGCATCAAGCTCCTCATTCTTCACATTCAGGCGCCCTGCCAAAGGAAGGGAGGGTGATAAACTGGAAGGGAAGAAATCCCATGACAGGAATCTCCCTGCCCAGACAGGCCTCCCCCGCTTTGGAATGGCCCCTCCCACACATTAAGACCCTCCCTTTCCGTACTGGACCCTGCCTCTTTACCCATGGCTGCAAATGTGTCTCTCAGGTCTTCCTTGTCGATGATGCCATCTCTGTTCTGGTCAATGACTGTGAAGGCCTAAGTGGGAAGGAGCAAAGGATCATGGGAATGAGAGATGCCAAGGGCCCTCTGGCCTCCCTCCCTTTCAGCTGTCCCTTAGAGCCACCTGTTGCCCAGCCTTCCCCTTCAGCCCTGGCTCCTCAGGAATGGGGGGAATGCTAACAATCCCCTTCTGGCCCCATTCCCCCCTCCCTGCACTGTTGGGAGCTCCCAGTGCAGCCCCCTCCCTCGGGGGACAGGTGCTGCATGTCAAAAGATCTGTCCCGAGATGGGGTGGGGGGAAGGGACGCTACAGATCCCTCCCTCCGTTCCACATCTCCAGGGATTTCCTTGTAAGGCGTAAGGAGCCTCCAACGCCACCAGAGACATAGCGTCTCCACCACCACCCCCAACCCGCCCTCCAAAATAGACACACAGCCCTCTGGATCCAGGGAAGGACACTGTCCAGCCCCCAGTGGGAGGTGGGGAAATGGCCACATTCAGGAAGAAGGATGCGGAGGGGAGACTGTGCTGGGGTGCCTTTGTTGGATTGGGGGTGGGGTGGGGATTTGTTTCAGGGTGTCAGAGGGACCAGGAGGACTGTGTGACAGAGCTCTGGACCCTACCCTGGAGACTCAAGGTTTGGTGGGACGATCCAGTCCCCCAGGAAGAGGGAAATAGACTGGAGGTGTTGATCCTACTTCCACCCTTCCCACCCTTTGTTCACCCCACCTCCTCACCTCTTTGAACTCCTGGATTTGCGTTTGGTCAAACATGGAAAAGACATTGGAGCTGCCTTCAGCTGCCTTCCTCTTCGCCTTCTTGGGTGCCTGGGAGAAGGGTGTTTGTTTTTTGTGGGGTGGGGGAGGGTAGAAAGGGAGGGATGAAAATCAGACAGGCCATGGCCCGACAAATGTTAATTCCATGCTGGGCCTGTCCGTGAGCCACCATCACCCCCCAAGTCTCAGCCTCCCTCCCCCACTCCTGGACATAGTTCTGGTGCCCTATAACACCCATCTGCCTGGCTTTGAACATAAGCCAAAGATGGGCTGGGGGAACCTATATAAAAAATGAGTATTATGGGAGGGATGTGGGTGCACAGGAACTACTGAGGGAATTGGGGTGCAGGGGTGACTACAAGGAAACTGGGTGCATGGCAGATATTGGTGGAACTGGGATGCAGAAGAGGACATAGATGCACGGGAGTTATTACTAGTAATGGGAAGATGTGAATTACTGCATTGTTAGTGAGGAAACAGGTGCACAGCAGTTAGTGGGCTTGCAAGGTAGCTACTGGGGGAAATAGCGAGGTGTATGAGAAAACACCCATTGAGCAACATAAATGGGGGCCTTGGCTGTGTTGGGGGGTAGTTCTGAGATTTTCTCCCCTTGGGGAGTGGCCCTAAATCAAAGTGTATGGGTGTAAATGTTTAGCTCTGCGCTCCCACTCCCACCACAGATGAGGCCTCCATGGCTAGTTGGGTGTTGGGGGACCCAGCTTGCCCCACAATCTCAGTAACAGGAGGGTGATGGAAGGAGACAGAGATCCGGTGGGGCTGGGAGTGGGGGGCGGTCAAAGCCGCCTGCTTATACACTGGACTCCAGCTCCCCCCCTTTCCAGGCCAAGAACACCCTGATGCTGTGAGGAAGTCACTGGAAAAGGAGCCTGCTGGGTAGAAGGGATCCAGGGAGAAGTGACCACAAAACCTGCAGAAGAGTAGGACATGCCTGAGCCATCTTAGAGGGTGTCTAGAGATGGACAGCTGTGTGGGGAAAAAGAAAGAAAGAAAATGGGTGTGTATGGGGATCATTAAATCAATCTATCGACCCCGTGGTAATTTCTGTCCACACTTGATTTCTACAGGCAGGTCCGAGTGTCCCAGGGCTGTGGGACATTTGTGTGGCGATCTCTGTTCAATTCCCCAGGGTCTGTCTGTCTGTGTCTGTCTCACTTACCATCTCCTCTCAGCAGGTGGGTAAGCAGGCGCAGATGTTGGGAGGTGTCCGTGGGCAGGGGGAAGCTGGGCAGGCTAGGGAGTACTGTCAATTCCCTGGGGTTATATAGAGATCCCTGGGGGAGGTGCCCAAGGAGTGACGTGTCAGGGGCTAACTATAGAAGCATCTTCAAGTTTGGCTTGGAGGAGCCCAGGGCTTGAAATAGATCCCAGCTGGACCGCTCCTTTCTTGGAGACAGAAGAGATGGAATCGCTCCAGTCTTTGTGGCCCCCGTTCTGCCACACATGATGCAGCATCTAAGGGCCCAGACCTCTTTCTCCCCCCTAATGTCCTTTTGGTCTCATGTATGGCCCTAAGATAGACTCCGGCTCAGTTGATCCAGCTTCCTTGACTGGCTTCTTCTGCCCCGTTTACCTACTCTTCTACCTCCTTGTGTTACCCCAATGTAGGATCCCTCTTGCCTCATCTGCTCCCCAGTGTGTCATTCCCAATATGGGTCCCCCTAAAAGATCTAGATTCCTCCACTTCTGCCTCCTCTCCTGCCATATAAGACTTCCACCTTTATGCCTTCATGATTGGCATCCCCATTATGGGCCCACACCCTCAAGATTCAGCTCCCCTCATCCACTCACAGGTGTCTCCCCCAGCCCCACTGTTTGTCCCCCCATAATATTCTGCTCCTCTCCAAGTCATTACACATGCATCCCATCTCCTTCCATTTGTTTTCCCAATAGGAGTCTCCTATATGTGTCACTCCTATATTGGTCCCTCCAAGATACAAGTCCCCCTACTCACATCTGCTGATTCTCCCATTGTCTCCATTTGTGTCCCTATGAAAAGATTCATGGTCATCCCATCCCACTGCCTGGTCTCTGTTCTGCACCTCCACAAGAGACACAGGGGGAGGGAATGATTGATAGAAGAGTGTGGGGGGGGGGGTCGACACACAGCAGATCAGCTAGTGGGGTGCCTCTGGGAATCGGTGTCTGGACGTTGTGTGATGATACTGGGCACAGTCTTGTGGGATGATCCTGGACGTGGTGTATCTCCTCCTGGGCTGCAGGTATCCAGATGCCCCTGGGCAAATTTCATGACCAGGGTAGGTGGCACCAGCTGTCATCCCCCAAGCCATGACTGCATCAGAGATGCTTAAAGTCATCAGCCCCTGGCTGTTCTATCCCCCATGGCACCCCAATCCCTGAGTAGGGACCCCACCTTGTGCCCCACCTCCCAGCGCACTCTGGGACCTGCCCCCTGTGTGCAGGGGCTGGTATGGGGGGGGAGTCAGGCTGGCCAGGTCAAAAAGGGCCAAACATGGCAGAATGAGTTCATGCACACACTAAACCCCTCCCACAACACAACTCCGCCCCCCCAGTCATGTCACGGTCACCTTAGAGCAGTGGTTCCCAACCAGTGTGCCAGGGCATACTGGTGTGCCGCAGCAACACCCAAAGTGTGCCGCGAGCATCCCTGAGAGCTGGAGTTAAAGTTCCCTCCCTGCTCAGCCCAGCCACATGGACTGTGCAGGGCTGGGAAAAGGCAGGGGTTAAAGTAAGGTGGAGGACACTGAAACACAGTTCTGGGACCCCCTATTTTTAGGCAGGCAGCCTTCTGGCCCTCCTAAAAATAGAGGAAGGCACTGGAACGTGGCATTCCAGGGGTTCCCCTAAAAATAGCAGGAGCTGCATGAACGCGGCGTTTTGGTGGCTCCACTTTAGGCTCAGCTGGCAGAGAGGAGCAGGAGGCTGGGAGTGTGTGAATCTCCTCCTGCAGGGCAGAGCAACTTGAGTCAGGCAGCCTGAAAACACAACAAGGAGTTGTGTGGCACTTGAAGACTAACAGATTTATTTTTTGCATGAGCTTTCGTGGGAGAAGATCCCACTTCTTCAGATGCTTCGAAGATGGGTGAACTTACAGAAAGGAATGAAACTAAATGCAAGGGGGGTGTAAAACATAGGATCAGGTCATAAAGTAACAGCAAATTTGCTTTTACAAATTTGTTTTACACCCCCTTGCATTTAGTTTCATTCCCTTCTGTAAGTTCACACATTTTCGAAGCATCTGAGGAAGTGGGATCTTCTCCCATGAAAGCTCATGCAAAAAATAAATCTGTTAGTCTTCAAGTGCCACGCAACTCCTTGTTGTTTTTTCACTGGACTAGACTAACATGGCTATCCATTTTAAAATTGACAAGAGCCTGAAAACAGCCGAGGTAAAGGCTTTGGGAGGGAGGGCTGCTGGGGGTTGTGTATGGCAGGTGTGAGTGTGTAGCAGAGGTGGGTGGGAGTGGATGTGTAGCAGATCATGTGTGGCTGGGGTTGTGGGGTGGCTATTTGGTTGGGGGGTGTGTGTAGCTGGAAGGGCATGCTGTGGGGGGCATGTAGCTGGGGGCTGGAGGCCTAGTTCTGGGCCCTGCAGTGATGGGTGGGTCCATCACAGGCAGTGGAGACTGGGGGAGGAGAGGACGGGACCCACTGGGGTGTGAGGGAGCAGCAGTGGGGTCAAGATTTGCCTTGGGTGGCAGGGAGTCACTGGAGAAGTGGGTGCTGCACCATGCTCCCCAGCCCTACCTTCCCACTCCCCAGGTTCCCCCCATCCCCCCACAAAGCCACTCTTGTTCTCCCTTCCTCTCCTCTCTTGCCACCCTCCTGCTGTTCCCCACATGGCTGCCCTTGTCCTCTTTCGCCTCCCCTGCCCTGCTGTGCTCCCCACACTGACTCCTGCCACTGCACACGACGCCTGACCTCCCGTTTTGCCACCCCTGCTCAGCTACCCCACATAGGTGCATTTCCGAAACACTGTGGCATGGCTCATGAATATTCATGAGTAATTTAAGTTAATTTGAATAACCACGAGTTTTTAAAATTGTGGTGTGCCTTGAAAAATTGGAAGGTATCAAGGTGTGTGGCAGAGAAAAGGTTGGGAACCACTGCCCTAGAGCCCAGGGTGGATCAGGCAGGGCTGGGCTGGAGATCCCCCTTCCTCCCCGCAGCCCCAGAAGCCCGGAGTCCAGCGCCCTGCGCCTGCGCAGCGACCACAGCTGGAGATAGGTGGGACACGTGCCCGGACCGGGGGAGGGCCAAACTTGACCAAACTCCCAGAATCCTTTTCACTTCGGCTACCCCGCCCCCGACCAGCCGTGGCTTCTCATTGGCGCTGCTTTGCCGCTCCCCCCTCGCTTCCCCACTGGCTGTAGCTGGTCTCCCGCCCCCTAAGCCTTCCCATTGGTTGTTCACAACCCAGCCAACTCCATTTTTGTCTCCTATTGGTCGAATTCCCTGCCAATCAACCGGCCAAGTGCCACCCACGGCAGCCCCCACTGGCGGCGGACGCTCAGTTCTGAGCCTGCTATTGGCCAAGCTGCCCCGCTCTAGGGCGTCCATTTGTTGAAGCAGCCGGCCTTCCCGCCTAAAGTCTCGTCCGCGCACTGATTGGTCCGTGGAATCGACAGTCACATTCCCGCTTCGTTCTTGGATTGGCCCGATGGCGCTCGGGGCAATCGTAACAACTTCTGGTTTCCCTGCCATTGGCTGAGCTACGTTCCTTCTTGACGCTAATTGGCTGAGCTAAGCCGGTCCCTCCTAGGACTGGTTAGAATATCCAGTAAGACTGCCCTCTCCCTCTCAAACATCCGCCTTTTCTGCCTCTGTTTTGATTGGTTTAACGGCACCGTCTGATTGGCCAAGTCCCCACTGGCTCCGCCCCATTGCCCCAACCTTTCCGTCACCCGCCCTTCCTCTTTTGATCGCCATCTCCCGGTGCCCATCGTGTGCTATCTCCTGATTGGTCGGAACTCCGACCTTCCTTGCCCTGACTGGACCGTTCCAGCAATGGTTCCGCCCATCTGAAACGGCCCTCCAACTACTTTACCGCTTTGCCCCTCTGATTGGTTGAGACGGTTGCTCTCTCGGCTTGTGATTGGCCACTCTCCCACGTGGCCGTGGTGGGCTGCGTGCGCAGCAAGGAGGGGGGTGGTTGGTGCTGGCTGCTGAATGCCCGGGCGGAGGCAGAGACCCAGAGAGGCTCCTGCCTCCCCCTCCCCCCATCACTTTAGTGCAGGCTTGACAGGGGGCGACTAGGCCGCGCCTCCAAAGGCCGGGGGGAGGAGTCGGCTGTCGCCATGGAAATGGGGGCTGGCGACGCCCCGTCGCCCCCACCCCGGTACAATGCCCCCAGGTCAGCGCTCTACGCCGCCAAGATGAGTGCTATGGTGACACCAACCACGCTGTCACTGAACCCCCCGGCCACAGCAGCATTAGCCTTGACCAGGCCCCTGGGCAGTGTGGCGGTGTCTTCGATGACAGTGGGCAGCGTGGCGGCGTCTCCAGTGAAAACAGACAATGTAGTGACAGTGATGGGCAGCATGGCAGCAGTGGGCAGTGTGGCAGCACCTCCGGTGGTGATGGGCAGTGTGGCAGCAGCGTCGGACAGTGTGGCAGGGTCTACGACAGCAATGGGGAGTGCGACGGCGTCTCCGGCGGTGACGGACGGTGTGGCGGCGTCTCCGGCGGTGACGGACGGTGTGGCGGCGTCTCCGGCGGTGACGGACAGTGTGGCGGTGTCTCCGGCGGTGACAGACGGTGTGGCAGCATCTCCGGCGGTGACGGACGGTGTGGCGGCGTCTCTGGCGGTGACGGCCAGCGTGGCAGCAGCAACGGCCAGTGTGGCGGCATCTCCGGTGGCGATGGCCAGCGTGGCTGTGTCTCCAGCAGCAACGGGCTGTGTAATGGCGGTGACTGCAGCAACAGGCGGGATCATAGAGGTGGCAGCATCTCCTGTGGCTTCAGCACCCATGGCTGACATGGCCGTCACCATGGTCAATGCTGGGACAGTTTCCACAGCAACAACATCACCGGCAGGGGTCAAAGCAGTGGTGATTCCCACGGAAACTGTCACCACGGAGGCAATCAAGGGCTCTCCCACGGCAGACCCCTTGGTGTCTCCTGCCATGACCATAAACACAGCCACGGAAACTGCAGCCTTGCCCACCGCAGTTAATTCCCTCCCAGCACCTTTCCCCTCGCCGGCTGTGGTTGTGGTGGCACCCAGCCCCACGGCTCAGGAGAAGAGCTCCTCTGCTGCAATGGAGGGGCCAGTGGCCATGGATCCTGCTGCTCCTGAGGACATGGGATCCCTGTCGAGCCTGGGCCCTGGAATCCCACCTCCCAGGCCCCGGCCGGCTCCAGATACCCTGAGTTACCTGGATTCGGTCAGCCTCATGTCCGGCACTTTGGAATCCCTGAGTGGCCCTGGCTTCCTGGATGATGTTAGCTCCATGGGTTCGGACTCGGAGATCAATGGCTTGGCCTACCGCAAAACAGACAAATATGGCTTCCTTGGGGGCAGCCAGTACAGCGGGGTGCTGTGAGTACCCTAACCATGTGCTATGTTTGCGCTTTTCTTTCCAGGAGGTGCTTGTTTCTTGCCACAGGGCAGGGCCTGCCTGGTTCACAGGGATGGGCAGTTGGATGTGGGGCCTTTCTCTTGTAGGGGGCACCAGACTGTTCCTAGTGGCAGATAGCCATTCCCTGCTGACTCCTTATTCATGGTCCCCAGCAAGAAGCGAGTTTGCTGGGTCTCAGCCCATATCCCCATGCCCAACCCTGGCAGCCTTGGCAGAGAGCTAAATGGGCAGCAGAGATGGAGTGCCTGGAGCAGGGAGGCCCTGGGCATCTTGGAGGCTGCTGCTTGCCCTTGGGGCACGATCTGTCACCTGCTGCTCTGTGGGATTGGTTGGATCTCCCTCCTGCTCTCTTGTTCCATTTCTCTCACAGCCTCCCTGCCCAGGATTCTGCTCCTTCCATGGAACCACTGACTCACTCGACCTGGGTGAGCCAGGGCAGGAGCTGGCTTAGTCCTGTTTTCCATTGCTGGACATTGCTGTTGTTCCATCCTCCTCTGTGGCTGAGTCCAATCGCACAGGGTGTTTGAGTTTGGTCCCCCACCTGGCCCCCCATCACTCCTAACACTAGCCTTGATCAGAGCCAGGGGCCAAGACCTCTCTTGCTCATCACATGGGTGCCTTGGCTGAAGCAGGTGTCTTTCCACTCTGGTTGTGGGGTAGCTCATCTCCATGGCTCAGAGCCAAGCCAGTGATGCAGCCAGGCTGGCTCTAAGAGGTTGGTTCTCCTCTTCCCCAGGGACAGGAATGATTGTGGTGTTGGCAGTTAGGCCCAGGAGCTGATCTGGAGGTGGAGGAGATCAGCTTGGGGGGGCTGAAGAGGGGTGAAGCCCCTGACTGATGGGGCCAAGGAGTGAGTTTCATTGGGGGAAAAAAGAGTGAGGAGCCCAGGCTGAGAGGCCAAACCAGAGGGGGTGCTGGGAAGACGGCTGTGGGAGGGTTGATCTAGGATGGTGATCTGGGGGGAAAACTGGGCTGTGAGAGGGCTGATCCTCGGGGAGGTGGGGGGGAGGGACCGGGCCATTGGGGAGATTATGTGGGGGAAGGAGGAGAGACTGGGTCCTCAGGGCAGATGCTGAGAGGAGGGAGGAAGGCAACAATGCTCAGTATCTCCATCTGTCGCAGAATCCTCTTCCCCCAGAGGCGGGGCGGGGGTAGAAGAGACTTTCCAGACACAGCCCTGCAGTGTGGGGAGATGGTGCAGGTGGAGCATCACCCAGCCCCTGCCCCCCACTCTCGTGTGAATGCCCCCGCTTCCCTTCCTGAGTTTCTCAATGAGGCAGCCCCAAGCCGCTACTTCCTGTTTCCCCTCCTGGCTCTTTCTTCCTGTTTCTCCGCCTCCCCCCCCATCCACTCCCTACCCTTGTCCCGTGAAGTGGGAACTTAACCTGGATCCCCTCACGATCTCCCACTCCATGCACACATGTCCTCCCCACATATATCCCAGGGTGGCCTCCAAGGACTGTTCTACCTTTGACCTCTGTGCTGAGGCTGCTGGGCACTGGTCAGCACCCATGAGGACAGACACCCAACAGGTTTATCATATAACGTAGCAATGACTTGGGATGGTGTCCATGTGTTTGATCTAGAGGGGAGAGGCTCCATGTTTCCTTCCCCATCCCCCCATAGCTAGGCAGTTCTGTCTCCTGGGGCCAGATCAGAGCCAGCAGCCACAGAGGGGCTTGTTCCTCTCAGCCTAGGCCTTCCTACAGCTGAGTGAGGGGGTGATGCAGTAGAACAGGCCATGGTCTGGTTGGTAGCAAAGCAACAGGAGCTGTTCAGAAGCAGGAACTGAGAGGCCAGTAGAATGCAAAATCATTTCAGACCCTCAGTGTTTCCTTTGTCCTAGTGGGGATTGGAAACCAGACCGATCTGTTTCACTTGGGGCCTGGTGAATTTCATTTCTGGGTCCAACCCACACGTACAGTCTTTGGCATGGAGCTTTGGCAGGGCTGTCGGGGAGCCAGGGGGCTGTGGGTTGGTAGTGAGGGCAGCAGCGGAGCCAGGATGGCAGGGGCTGTGGGTTGGGAGTGAGGATCACTGGTGAAGAGACTATTATAATTACAGATACCCTCCATGGGTTGGTAGCCACTGAGAGCCCCAGGCCGCACTGCATGTTAGATGCCAGTATGCTGAGGAGCAGGGCCTGGGGCTGCTAATGTCACCCAGCCAGAGGCCATTACTGGAGCACCTGGCTCCCATTGCTTCCTCTGAGCGGGAAAGCTCCCAGCATCAGCAGCCCTGCTCCCTTTCCAGGTGCAGCAGCAAGAGCTGGTGGGTGGGGAGCAGCTATGCCATGTTGCTGATCCCCCCCCGCCTTTCCTCCCAGGGAGAGCACCATCTCGGTGGATGTAGCACGACAGCGGGAGCTCAAATGGTTGGATATGTTTTCTCATTGGGATAAATGGCTCTCACGGCGATTCCAGAAGGTGAGTAGCGTCTGCAGCCCCAGCCTTTTGTGGGGGGGGTGGGGATGGGGGAGGCAACTGGCTGTGGGGGGCCCTGCTGCCTGCTGCAGCCTTGCCCAGCAGGATGTGCTGTGCGACCCTAATGTGGTGGCTCTGGTTTCCTTAGGTGAAGTTGCGGTGTCGGAAAGGAATTCCCTCTTCTCTCCGTGCCAGGGCCTGGCAGTTGCTCTCCAACAGCAAAGAGCTCCTGGATCAGAACCCCAAGAAATTTGAGGTGTGTGTCCTCCCCTTCTGGGGTGGTTTCAGGGGTGGTGGGTGGCCAGGGCAGAACCTCACCCTCTGTTCCCATGATTCCTAGGAGCTGGAGCGCCAGCCTGGTGACCCCAAGTGGCTGGATGTGATTGAAAAGGATCTGCACCGGCAGTTTCCTTTCCACGAGATGTTTGCTGCCAGGGGAGGCCACGGGTGAGTGATCAGGAAGGGGATGCCTCTACTGCAGTGGTTCCCACCCAAAGTGTGCCGCGAGCATCCCCGAGAGCTGGAGTTAAAGTTCCCTCCCTGCTCAGCCCAACCATGTGGGCTGTGCAGGGCTGGGAAAAGGCGAGGGTTAAAGTAAAGGGGAAGGCAAAGGAATACAATTCTGGGGCCCCCTATTTTTAGGTTGGCAGCCTTCTGGCCCCCCTAAAAATAGAGGAAGGCACTGGAACGTAGAGTTCCAGGGGTCCCCCTAAAAATAGCAGGAGCAGCCCAAACACAGCATTCTGGTGGCTTCACCTTAGGCCCAGCTGGCAGAGGGGGTGGGAGGCTGAGAGTGTGTGAATCTCCCCCTGCAGGGTGGAGCAGCTTGTCAGGCAGCCTGCAAACACCCCAGGTAAGGACATTGGGGAGTAGGGCTGCTGGGGGTTGTGTGCAGCAGGCGTGTGTGGGTGGGAGTGGGTGTGTAGCAGAGGGTGTGCAGCTGGGGTTGTGAGGTGGCTGTTTGGTTGGGGGGCATGTAGCTGAGGGGGTGGGGTGGCTGTGTGTGTGTGGGGGATGTAGTTGGGGGCTGGAGGCCTAGTTCTGCCCCTGCAGTGATGGGTGGGTCCGTCACAGGCAGCAGTGGCTGGGGGAGGAGAGGACAGGACCCACCGGGGTGTGAGGGAGCAGCAGTGGGGTGAAGATTTGCCCTGGGTGGCAGGGAGTCATTGGAGAAGTGGGTGCTGCGCCATGCTCCCCAGCCCTACCTTCCCACTCCCCAGGTTCTCTCCTGCCCCCCGCCCCCTCAAAGCCACTCGTGTTCTCCCTTCCTCTCTTGCCACCCTTATGCTGTTCCCCACATGGCTGCCCTTGTCCTCTTTTGCCACCCCTGCCCTGCTCCCCATTCTTACTCCTGCCACTGCACATGACTCCTGATCTCCCTTCTTTTGCCACCCCTGCTCTGCTACCCCTACTACCCTACATAGCAGCATTTCCGAAACACTATGCCATGGTTTATGAATATTCATGAGTAATTTAAGTTAATTTGAATATTCATGAGTTTTTATGGTGGTGTGCCTTGAAAAATTTGAAGATATCAAGGTGTGGCACAGCAGAGAAAAGGTTGGGAACCACTGCTCTACTGGACTGAAAACTGGGCTAGACCTCCCTAGCCCCTTTTTTGAGCTGGATCAGAGCCAGTGCTCCCTAGAAGAGAGGCCCCTCCCCTCCTCTAATGCCATCCTTTTCTTGGCCACAGGCAACAGGACTTGTACCGCATCCTGAAAGCCTACACTATTTATCGGCCTGATGAAGGGTACTGCCAAGCCCAGGCACCTGTTGCTGCTGTTCTTCTGATGCACATGCCCGCTGAGGTAAGAGCAACTCAGCTGTACTCTCCTGTGGCCAAGCGGAGCCCTCACTGCCCTTCTGTGCAAGTCACTGCCTTCCCTTGCTTCTAACACTTCTGGTTGTTTCACCCCCCGGCAACTTACTGGAGAGTTGCTGATTTGGGCCTGAGAGCCAGGATGCCTGGATTCAATCCCAGCCAGGGGCATCGCTGGCACTGGGCACCTGGGGCATGTGCCCCGAATCTCAGCGCCAGTGCCCCGGGTCTGGCGGCCGCCCCCGGTCTCCGGCCTGATCCGGGCCCCATCCCAAGCTGGGGATCCGGGGCTCAACTGTAGAGGCCGCTCCTGGCCCCATCGCCAGCTGGGGATCCGGGCCCAGCCGCCTGTGGTTGTGGCCGTGGCAGCCCCGTCCCTGTTGGGGGATCCAGGGCTCAGCCACCCTCGGCCGCGGCAGCCCTGTCCCTAGCTGGGGATGCGGGGCTCAGCCACCTGCGGCCACGGCAGCCCCGTCCCCAGCCGGGGATCTGGGGCTCGGCCGCCTGCGGCAGCGGTGGCTGCTCCATCCCCGTCCCTGGCCGGGGATGCGGGGCCCAGCTGCCCGTGGCCTTTTCCGGCCCCATCCGCCACTGGGGATGCGGGCCCAGCTGTTTGCGGTGGCGTGTGGTGGCTTCCAGCCCTGTCCCCGGCCAGGGGGCGGGTCCTGGGGCAGTGCCCTGAATCCGTCCCTGAGGCAGTGACACCCCTGATTCCCAGCTGTGGGTGGGGAGTGGGGTCCGGTGGGTTGGAGTGGGAGGGGGTAGGGAGCCAGGACTCTTGGGATCTATACCCTTCTCTGGGTAGTATCCCTCCCTTTCTTGACCAAGCATGTGGGTGTTACATCTGACTGTCTATGTCTGTCTTGCGTTGATTGTATTTTGTGTGTCTGAGTTTTCTGGCTCACATTTCTTCCTCTGTTTCTCCTTCCTCAAGCTTTGTTTGTTGTTTTTGTCCATCCCAGTCTGGTTGGGCTGTCTAGTGTTAGCATCTCCTTTTACTGTTGGGGTTTTTCCCACCTTCACACACACACAGTTCTGCAACCTAGTATGAAATACTTACCAGTCCTTTCATGTGTTGCTTGAGCCAGCCTAGTGGCCAGCTAGGCTGGGCACAAGGAGGGAGCCAGGCCTCTGTCAGTTGCGATCCAGTGCTCCAAGATGACAGTTGCAGAATGAGACCCAAAGTTTTCATGTTCTTACCCATCTTTTATACTTGCTGGCCGCCATGTAAGTCTATGGGATTTGCTGTGTCATGTAGCCTCAGGGTTCCTGTGAGATCATTGGTCACCAGCCACTTGCAGACTTGACTGTATTTTGTTCTTTTCTTTCTGGGGTGGCTCCTTCTGTTTGCTTTAATCAGAAATATTCACATTGTTCAGCCAGTTAGATGGTACTTGTGCTTCATCAGGACAGGCTGGCAGTTGAGACTGGCCCCTTGACACACACACCCCCTTCATTCACACATTTATGAGAACATGTACAGCATACGCCTAAACCCTGTTTCTTCAAGTATACAAAATGGAGTACAATGTTTAATCAGCAGTTCCAAATTGACAATATGGAGTCTTGTTGGAAATTGGTTATAATGTCTGTTACATGGGGTTACAGAATTATTTTACTTATGACACTAAAGGACATATACACAACATTAATTAACATATACTTTAAAGGTAAATGTAATTCATTATCTGTCTGTCCCCTTACATTATCTGTGTGTGCCCAACACTTCTGCTCATACTCTTTTGTCTGATTCTGTCTGGGTTTTTGAGACTTCTTCATCTGCATCTCTCTTAAGGCGTGTGTACTCTAAACAAACACAAGTGTGTTTTTTAAACCAGATGAGCTGTAGGGGATTAGAACAGCAGCAGCTCGCATTCAGTGCTGTCAAGCTGTCTGGGGGCAAACTCAGGTGTTAACCTCGGTTAAAATGAGTTGTTGTGTCCTCACTCCTATTTCAATCTCTGTTAGCAAATGCACATATATTAGGAATACCACCCCCCCTTTTTTCCTGGTATAGGTGTAGCCTAGGTGTGCATCTGTGTCTTCTGTCTTTGGGTATCCGAGGTTTGAGCTGAAACTTAGTTTTGCTCAGCTGCGTCACTCAGGGCTTGGAAGAATTACACTCTTTGAGTGCCAGAGTGAGGTCAACCAAACCCCAGGAGGAGATGCATCTAGGTCAGGTCCTGACAAATCTGCTGGACACCTATGGACCAGCTGGAAAGCTTGGATGCCCCAGGTATCTGGCAGAGAAGCACCCCTTTTGGCAGCATAGGGGGAGGAGGGAGAGACAGTGGTGCTTTTCCCCTCCAGCACTGCTGTCTCTCCCTTGTGGCCGTGCACCCTCTTACCCCTAAGCGCTGTTGAAAGAGCCCCTTTTTTTGGGTGGCTGGGGAGGGGTGTTCCTTACCCCACCGTCCTTGCTGCCAAAAGAAACCACCTCCCCTGCCACCAAAAAAACGCTGCTGCTAACTGCTCTTTTGGCCGCTCTGGGGAGGGATGGGAAAAAGGGAGAGACAGTGGTGCTGAAGAGCACTGCCATCTCTCCCTCTTCCCCCAGTGCTGTCAAAAGATCCACCAGTGGTGGCTTTTTTTCTGTGGTTGGGGAGGGGGAGCCACGATGGCTTTTGGTGTTGGGAGCCCAGCATGCTCTGGGTGATGGTGATACCCTTTGCCCCAATGCCTTTAGGCAACAAGGGCAAAATCCTAGGTGCCATGGTGACCTAATGCCTAGGATTTGTCGAGACCTGGTGTGGGTCGATGGGAGAAGCTGGATTAACTACATGGAGGGGAGAACCCTTTTCCGTTGATGAAGGACATGTCTCCACTGTGTGCCACAGCGGTACAGGTCCAGTGCTGTGCTAGTACCACTTAGAGTAGACAGGCCCTGGGCTTTCCAGAGGGATCTAGTGTCCATTGTGTCTCTTGGTGTCCAGGTTGCTGTCTCTCTGTCTTCTGTTTCGGCCATCTGTCTGTTGTCTCTGTCTGCTGTCTCTCCTTGCTGGTCTCTCACTTTTTGCTCTGTCTGCACAGCAAGCCTTCTGGTGCCTGGTCCAGATCTGTGAGAAGTACCTGCCAGGCTATTACAGTGCTGGACTGGTGAGTTGTTCCCCTGCTGATGGAGCAGAATGGGTTGGGCTCAGGACTTGGAGCCACCTTCCCTTCTCTGTGGGAGGGGCATTCTGTCAAGAGATCATTGGGGGTCTGGAAAGAGGGGAGGGTATTGGTGCTGGTGTATGAGGACAGGGTGAAGCATACGGTGTAGGTGGGGGGTTGATGCCAGTGAATGGAGCATGGGGAACCTTGTGGGAACATTACCGTGGGGGAGGGCTGTAGGATGAAGTGGGAGCACTGGGAGATGGAGGGATAAAAAGAGGTGTTTGGGAATGGGATGAGACAATAGGTGATGTGGGCAGGGGATGGCAGAGCTGGGTCTGGATCTGAGATGTTCCTCTCTCTTGGCAGGAAGCCATCCAATTGGACGGAGAGATCTTCTTTGCCTTGCTGCGCCGGGCATCCCCCATTGCCTATCGGCACCTGAAGAAGTACAAGATTGACCCCATCCTCTACATGACGGAGTGGTTCATGTGTGTCTTCTCCCGCACCTTGCCCTGGGGTTCTGTGCTGCGTGTCTGGGACATGTTCTTCTGCGAGGGTGAGCTGTCCCCCAGCCCCGTCTGTCCTTTCCTCTGTATGAACATCACCTCCCAGCATGATCTCTCAGCCTAATTCGTTCCAATCTCCCCAAACTCAAACCAACCCAATCTCCCTATCCCAACTATCCAACTCACTCCATCATCCCATCCGACATCCATTCATTGATTGTTCTGTCTGACCCATCCATCCACCCCATCGGCCCCACCCTAGCTGCCATCCATTCATTCATCTCACCAGCCCAATCCATCCATCGATCCACCTTGCCAGCCCAGTGCTACCAACCATCCATCCTTTGTCCTGTCCCAAACCACTATCCATACATCTATCTCACCAGCCCAACCCTACCATCCATCAGTCCTGTCAGCCAATCACATCCATCTTTTGTCCTGTCCCAACCCATTATCCATCCCTCTGTCCATCACCTCAACCCATGCCTACCATCCAGCCAAAAAATCCATCCTTCCATCTTATGGGCCCCAACCTACCAACCATACATGCTTCATCCCATATCCACCTGCCAACTATCCACTGATCCATCTGACCCACTCACCCAGCTGTCCAAACCAAGTTACAGTCCTCCAACCAACCATTCAACTCAGTCCAAATCAACCATCCATCCTTTAACTAGTCCATACAATCCAATCTGTGCTGATACAGTCCATCTAAACCAGGGGTTGGCAATCTTTAGTGAGGTGCATGCCTTATTCTCCCCACTCCTCTCCTAGTGCAGCACCTGTTGGTGGAGGGATGGGTGTTTGCAGGGCTCATTGTTGGTGGCGGGGAAAGGGGGGGGGGTCTGTGGGGCCTGTTGTCAGTGGCAGGTTTCCTGCCACCCCAACTGTTTTCTCCAGGCTGGGCCCACACGAGAGAGGGGAGAGGCGTGGCCATGTTGATGGGGGTGTGTGGGTGCAGCACTGGGAGTGGTGTGGCTTCACCTAGGGCTCCCATGTGCCTGGGCACACAAGCCACAGGTTCCCAACCCCAGTGTAAACCGACCACCCCTCTGTTTGTTTGATCAATACAACCATCTTTGATCTGCCCCCAGGGCCAGCGCTAGGGTTTCTGGCAACCAATTAATGAGTGCCCACCCCCCTCCCCAGGCAGGGCGCTCCCTGTGGAGGTGCTGGGCCTGGGCAAATTGCCCTCTGCTCCTCCCCCCCCACATTGGGAGGAGGGGCCGACCGGCCCAGGGGAGAGGCAGACCCCTGCACTGCCCCTCCCCCCCATGCCGGGACTGGGTGAGCAGCCGAAAGGGCAGCCCGGTGCAGCTCTACCGTTCCACCCCCTCCCCTGCCACTTGCGCTGCCCTGGGCTCCCTGCCAGAGCAGCGGGGAGGAGGCGGGAGGCATTGCAGAGTTGGTATTGCTGCCCCCCCCCCCCCCCGGGCTGCGCTGCCTCTCCAGCAGGGAGCCCAGAGCAGTGCAAGTGGTGAGGGGGCAGGGCGGACCGGCAGTGTTGTATCGCTGGCCCCCCCGATGCGCGACCCTGCGTGGCCACTCTGCTGCCCACCCACCCATGCTGGGACAGGGCGAGCAGCCAAAAGGGTGGTCCGGTACAGTGCTGCTGGTCCACTCGCCCCCCACAGGCACATGGGGAAGCCATTGCCCCTGCCGCCTCTGGTCGTGGCAGGGAAGCAATCCCCCCTGCCGGCTCCGGCTGTGGGGACGGGTGGGACACGATCGCCCCTGCTGGTTCTGGCTGTGGCAGAGGGAAGTGATTCCCCAACGTGGCCACAGCTGGCAGGGGGGTGGCTTCCCTGCCATGGCCGAAGCTGGCAATGGGGGTCCCTATGCTCCTGCGACAGGAAGAAGGGACCTGCTGCCGTCTCTGGCTGCATCAGGGAAGCCATCCCTCCTGCTGGCTCCGGCCATGGTGGAGAATTGCTTTTCTCTGCCACTGCCAGAGGCTGCAGGGCACTGTTCCCTCTAAGCTGTGCACGTGTGCGCACGCGCACAGGTCATGAAACCTGCGCACACAACAAAATAAAGTGCGCACAAAAATTTCAATAGTGCTAATATTTGTGCTCACAAAGAAATGTTTTTGTGCACACAAAGAAATTGTTTGTGCACACAGTCTACGAGTAATTAGAGGGAACATTGGGGGCAATGGCTTCCCCGCAGCACCTTTTAAATTGGCGCTTGGGGCAAAGCCCCTTTCCCCCGTAGTAATTACCACTCTGGCTGCGGCAGGGGGAAGCGACACACTGTAAGCATTGCAAGGGGGTGCCCCTCCAATGTCAGCACCCCCCTGCAATGCTTACCTCGTTTACCACATTACGCTGGTCCTGTCTGCCCCACCCTACCCAATCTGTTAACTCATGTTCATCAGCCCAGTCATCTCATCCAGTCCAACCCAATCCATCCCTGTCATCCAGTCTATCACAACCATCCCTCCAACTGATACCAGCACCACTCTTCTCACTATGTGCACATGCCCACTGCCAGGGCCCTGAAGCCTCATGACTCACCTCAGTCTCTGTATCCTTTCCCTACTCCAGGGGTGAAGATCATCTTCCGGGTAGGCCTGGTTCTTCTCCGGAATACCCTGGGCTCAGTGGACAAGCTGCAGAGCTGCCAGGGCATGTACGAGACCATGGAGAAACTGCGCAACTTGCCGGCACATTGCATGCAGGAGGACTTCCTTGTTCATGAGGTGAGCCCCACCTACAGTGTGGAGGGGTGACCACCACATCTCAACCGGGGTGCTGTCATGGTACTTAGTGCTGGCACCCACTAGGGGGTGCTGTGCCACAGGGAGCAGGGTGGGTTACCCAGGAGAGGGTGTGCTGGGTCAGTGCAGACCCAAGACCAGAACACTAGGGGGTGGTGTGCTGCCTGCCTCCAGGCATCTGACCTGCGCCTCCTGCCCTTAGGTGGTGAACCTGCCTGTGACAGAGGC
The DNA here is from genome assembly GCA_007922195.1 of Podocnemis expansa. NCBI lineage: Eukaryota > Metazoa > Chordata > Testudines > Podocnemididae > Podocnemis > Podocnemis expansa. The sequence goes on from ML682085.1 coordinate 530,245, forward strand.
ACTGATTGAGCGGGAGAATGCCACGCAGCTCAAGAAGTGGCGTGAGACCCGTGGAGAGCTGCAGTACAAGCCCTCCCGCCGCCTCCATGGCTCCCGTGCCGTCCACGAGGAACAGCACCGCATGAACCCTCCACTCACCTCCAGTGCCAGCCTGCTCAGCCTCACTGGCTTCAAACAGCGGGTGGCTCGTGGCAGTAGCACAGCGGGAGCTGGGGGCAACTTTTCCCCTGCCCACTCCATGAGCAGCCTGGCCGTCTCCACTGTGCCCCCCACAGCTGCCAGCCAGGGCCAGGTGGTGTCAGAAGGCCTCCACCCCGCTCTGCCCTCCCCCACAGGGAACAATATGCCGCTGGGGGGCGCTAAGAAGGCAGGGGCAAAGGAGAAGGAGAAGAAGAAGGAGAAGGAGCGGCAGAAGCAGGAAAAAGAACAAGAGAAGAAGCTGCAGAAGGAACGGGAGAAGCAGGAGAAAGAGAAGGAGAAGCAGGAGCGGAAACAGCAGAAGGAGCGCATAAAGGAGGAGGCCAAGCAGAAGAAAGAGAGGAAGGTGTCCACGCGCCGGAAGGAGGCCAAAGCCCCGCCCCCTGCTGAGGATGGGGGGCAAGATGGAGATCCTCCGGCAGGCTCAGTGCTGCAGGACACTTACTTCTGAGCTAAGGGGGGGCTGGGACTGCAGGAGGATTCTGCTACCTTCTGCTGTTCTACCCACCACAGATTCAGCCAAGGACCAAGGGGTAGGGGACTCTGATGTGGGGTGGGGCAGGGGGAAGCTGGGGTGCTATCTGGGAGGAAGCTGGAATCGAAATGACAGAAGGGTACCTGGAGAATGTTGAGCTCTGATCTACCTTTCAGGGGGCGCCACGCTATTTTTCTCCTGCCAGGAGGGGACCTGCTTAATGACTTTGAAAGCGAAATGACTACTATGTTCCCCTCGTTCACCCCCCCACACACACACTTTCTTCTGCGTCCTACCCTCCCATCAGTGGAACAAACAGGTACGCCCCCTGTCATATGCTGTCCCAGGGTGTGGGGTGTACCCCCCTCAAGTCTTAACCAGGATATAATTGTATTAATAATAACCCAGCCCATTTACTGTATATAGGAGAAACCCCTTTAAACTATTTAACCACTCCACCCCTACGCTCCCCTCCTTTGAGGTTCATTTTAAGAGCCACACTCCCTCCTGCCCCCCATTCTGCAGCAACACTCCCATTTGCTCTGATATCTCCAAACACAGTTCTTATCAACAGACATGCGTATCAGTAAAGTTCTTCCACTTTGAGTGTGGTGGGTGAACTTTACTGACAGCCGCAGTGTATGTGGACTGGGCCTAAGTTCATCTGTGTCCCAGCACCCCATTCTTTTATCCGTAGCCCAATGTTTCCCTAAAGCTCATCCACCTGACCACAAACCATTGCTTTGGTTACCCATCTGTTTGCTGCCAAGGAGTCAGTAAATTTCTTGTGTGCCAGGTGGGAAACTTCATCAATAACCCTGTGTATGTGGAAAAGAGAACAATAAAGTTCTTCCATCATGGGATTTTTGTGGCAAGGAGTAACCTTTGATAGTCTAGTGTTGGATGAATTGGACTTTTCTCATCTACCAACTCTGGGCTGTCAATAAAGTTCATTCCATGTCCACGCGTAGGGTTCCTTACGTGATTGGCACCCAGATGGCCCACTGTTATATTCTCATTTTGGGCCTTCTGGGAAAGATGATGAACTTTTTGGCAATCCACTTTGCTGAGAGGGTTTCAGTAAAATTTCCTCCCTGTAAGAGTGTGGATGATCTTGATTGACAACCTGGTGTTTGTAGACAGAAGATCCTCTTCACGATAAGAGCTGGAGTGAGCTTTATTGATGTCCGAGTGTTTGCAGACAGGATGTGAATAAAGTTGATTCCATGGAAGGACTGGGATGGTCTTTGATGACATCCCAGTGTTCACAGACAAGAAGGATCTCAGTAAAGTTTATGTGAGAGCACTGATAAATTGTATTGAATCCTCAGCATTGGACAAAGGGCCAGTGTCCCGCAGTGGGAGATGCTAAGGGATTCTTCCAGGGGCAACGGTGTCAGTTAGCCCTACATTTCCCCCCCAAATTTTCCCTGGGGAATTAAATGAATCTCCTAGATAATACTTCTCCCCCTCCCCCAGGATGCTCCCTTTATTGTTTCTTATCTCATCAATCCCTTGCCTCCTCTCCCCTGCCTTAGTTTGTGACCCCCCAAGACGTTCCAATCCCTGCAAACTTGTAAAACACCTCACTTCTCCCCAACCCTTTAAAGAGCATGAACAAATACCCCTAAAATAACTGGAATGTTCTCTCTTTCTCTCTCTGAACATGGCACGCTGCGCGACCACATGAGGATACCCCTGGCCCTGTGGAGGGAGGATGAGGATTGGGTGGTCTCTGGTTAGGTCTCAGAGGGGATGCTAACACTTCCACACTGGCTGGGAGGTGGGTGGGTTTGACCCATCAGGGAACCCTCTAGCCCTTGCTGTCTTTGAGATGTTTTCATTGATTGTTTAAGGCTAGCAAACACCACCAGTATTCCTGAATTTTATCCCCAACCTTGGGTGGTGAGGTTTAGTGGGCTAGAACTGGGCGGGGCTGGGACACAGAACTCCTGGGTTCTAGGCCCAGCTCTGCCACTCTGTGCCCATGTGGCTTTAACAGTAAGTGATTATGCCCCTTTTCTGTGCCTTGGCGTCCCTTTGCAACACATGGCTTTAACTTAACCTTGCAGAATAGCTCCTTGGCACAAGAGACCACATTACCCCTATTGGCCTCTAGTTAAACCTCATTCCTACCATTCACTTTTCCCATAAATAATGCTGTTAGCTGCCCACCCCCCAGCCAGAATAACTCCCATCTGCTACCCAGTAAACACCCCCTTTCTCCCTCCCATCCTTTGTATATACGTGTCTCTCTATACACATATATTATATATATGTCTTAGTATTGTAATTATGTATACAGACATTTTGGGTTTGGCCATGAGGTGTTATTTAATGGGACAGACACTGGAATACAGAGATACAACCTGATCTCCCAACCCTAGCCTGTCTCTTTACCTCCCACCTTCTAGTGGCACCCCATCCCTGGAAGGGAGGGCAGAAAATAGGATGTTTACATTGCACATCTCTCTTTTCCCTCCCTCTTCTTGTTTTTTCCCTCCCCTCCTTTCTGTTGTTTGTGCCTCGTTCTCAGAGATTTTATTTTGTCGCTTTGTTTAAAAAGGTTAACAAAAAAAAATACTGGAAACTTGGTGAGAAAGAAAGCGTTGTTCTTTGTGGATCATGGCCGGCTTGGAAGATGTGGGTGAGAATCATTTGAGAGGTAGGCCTCTGGGAATGCGGGGGTTGGGATGGGGATGAGTAGGTAGGCACTGGTGCTCCAAGAATCTTTGGGTTGGGAGGTGATGACTGCTTGAGAATCACTGGCTCTTTGAGGGTCACTGAGGAATCACTGGGGTGTGGCTCTTTGGCTGCTGTTGGGTTGAGGATAAGGGCTCTCTGGAGACTCATCCAAAGGTCTGGATCTTTGAGGGCCATTTGGTTGGGGGTTGTGGCTCCTTGATGGCCTTTGGGGTGGGGGTTCTGGAAGATCTATGGATCTTTGAGCGTCCTTGGCTGTGGGTCTCAATTCCTTGAAAGTCTTGAGAGTTAAGAGGCTTGGAGCTCTTGACCAGCCCTGAGCCAATCTCTGGCAGGACATGCTCCAGCATGACAGCTCCTCAGGGTGCACACTAAGGCAGACCTAAGCTTTCACCATCTTGTGGGACTGACCTGGGAGTTTTCTGCACCCACTTCCCACTGTGAGTCCACCTGAGTAGGACACCTGGGGAGGCATCCCAAAGGGCAGTCTGGCACCCCGACTTCCTCCTCCAGCCATGACTCACCAGCGGTGGTGTAACACCGAAGGGTATATTAGTTGGCTGGAGAAAGGTGTAGAATGGTTCTTCATTAGGACAGAGTGGGAAGTTACAGCCAAGTTTTGTTTTGGGCAGACCTAAGGCTCTTCTGCAACTTCTCATGTCTCTCCCTCTCCACCCCACAGTCCATTCTTTGTTCTCCACTGGGTCAGATCTGGCTGGCTTCATCACCCAGTGTTATCCACTGCTAGGCCAGGTAACAAAGCATCTAGAGTCACACTGGGCCCTTGAGGGTCTCTGTGGAGACCGATCACCACTGTTCCAGTCCTTGGTTAATCATGGAGGACACGTACAGTATGCAGACAAACCAGTCTGGGGCATAGGGCCCCCAGGTCTTTCTGGGTCAGTGGCTTGAGGGTGGTTGGGTTGTGAGTCTTGGTTCCATATGGGTCACTAGGTAAGGTTAGGGAGCATAAGAACATCTGTGTGGCTGGGTGGGGGTGAGGGTGTGTGTGTGTGTGTGTGTGTGTGTGTGTGTGTGAGGGAGTAGGGGCTAGTAGTTAGAGTGGGGGGTGTCTGGGAGCCAGGAGGTCAGGGTTTCATGGGAGGGGAGTGAGGTCTTGTGGGATAGAGATCTTGAGGGTGACTCTGCTGCGCTAGAGAAGACCATAAGAATGAATGAGTAGCAACCATTAAGGGCTGGGATGTGAATTTTGGAAGGACAAAAGCCATGAAGCTCTGGGTGGAGCAGCCCAAGGGCTTGTGTTCGGGGGGGGGGGGGATCCAATTCCCACAAGCAGGGGGTGAGATAGTAATGGTTGTGGACCCACAGGTCACAGCGGGAGACCAGAGAGAGATGGATGATCAGGGCCAGGCTACAGGGGCCTCAATGATGAATCTCCCTCTGCTGGCATGAGCAGATAATCTTATGGTGCTGGTGGGGGATGGCTGAAATGAAATGGGCTGAGACTAAGAAATAGCCCAATGCCCCCCTGTGCAGCTGGGGGCACCATCCTGCAGGAAACAGGGTTTTGAGGGTTCAGCAGAGGGCACTCTACCCCTGCAGTCCATATTTCCATGCCCCACAGCACCTGCTGCAAGTGGCTGGGATTGGTAGCCAGGACTCCCCCCACAACTAGCACCCTCACCTTGACCCCCCCAGTGCCCCTCCCACCTGCTGGCAGAACATGACCAAATGCTGAGTTCACATGGCTGCTGCCAAGTCCATTGTAGAAGCTTTATTAGTGGAAAGATCTCTGTGTAAATATATGGCACTGAAGCCTCACTATTTCCCAGTTGCCTAGGACGTAGAGGGACCACATCCATTCATATCCTTTGCCCATTGAGGTGGGGTCCATCCAATCTGGTCACCATCCCATGCGGTTGCTCTGGCATCCCTCCATCCTAACCCGCAGCAACCTGCTAGCTCTGGCCTGGGTTCCCTATACCAGTACTGAATGGCAATTAATGTGGATTCCCACCCCTTCTGGCATGCCTTCTCTCACCTCCTAATCCAAATCAATCAGGTCCCCCTGGATTGGCTGGACTCCTAACCCCCTTGCCTCCCTCCACCTCATCCGCAGTGTCACAATCTCCTCTCCGAACTGCTGGTGGAGTTTGTAGAAGTCCAGCCACCCCACTTCTGTTGCCAATGGGCGAGACCATGACACCCCCTCTAACAGTGGGGGGGTCCTGCTGCCCTGGTACTGCTCCTCCAGCTCCGTCACCACGGCCCGGAGGTAATTGAAGCTGGCTGTGCTCAGAACCCGCACCCAGTTCTCCAGGGAGGCCTGGTTTTCAGCAGCCAGCTTGTAAGCCCGGTGGGGCAACGGGCCCTGGGGGTAGGAGATCTGGAAGGTGAAAGGCTCTGTGGCAGATTCCTGTAGCTCCACCGTGCAACCCTCGAGCAGGATCAGCCCCAGCGGCTCGTGATCCCCCTGCCGCTCCCAGTAAAAGAGCAGGTTCCCCCGCAGCTCGCACCAGCGCGGCTGGTAAATGCTGCTACGTTGGCTCTTCTTGTACAGGCGACCCTGGCAATCAGGTGGCGCCCCTGAGCGGGAGTAGCTGAGCACACTGGTCTCATGTAGCTTCATGCGGACGGGGACCTGGGAATAGGAAGACAAGGATTGGGACACAGGACTTCTCCCTTCTAGGGGCACCAGCCCAGATATGGCCCCAGGGCAGGGTGCCAGCTGGCTAATGGGGATAGGGACCTGGACATGGCGTGTTTGCCACCCAGGGGACAGCAGATGTGATCTGGCACCAGGGGACCTTACCTGTCTTGCCCTGACCAGTCCGGTCTCCGCTCTGCCGTTGTCGTGGAAATCAGCTGCCCTGCTTTGGGGTGGGGAAGGCCTCCACAGTTTTCCTTTCCCCTTCTCTGTCTGGGATGGGGTGGCACTTCTGTCTGGCCCTAACTGCCTCCTCAGCCCAGCTTCAATTCCTTCCCTCCCACCTGTTTCTGACTGCTACTGTGTCTACTAGGCAGGGGAGGAGACGCACCTGTGGCTATTCAGGGGTACAGCCCTCCTTGGGCCCTCCTCTTTTGACCCCAGCCCTCGCCCTAGGGTGCCTTTCCCAGCCTGGGAACAAGAGCAGCTAGAATAAGGAACTAACCCCAAGGGAGTTTCAAAGCCTGAAGTGACCTCCTCTTGGTCCTAAAGAGAGCCATATTCCTGGGGCAATTTGGGGGAGACCTGGATTCTGATCAGGGGGTGGTTTCCCTAGGGAAGAGGGTGGCCCCAAAACAGTAAGACGAACAGTAGTTAAGAACAAGAGGATGATGCCACATCCTTAGCTTTAGCATGGCCCTCTGGCTGCCTCAGATGCCTCCCTCCAGAACAGGGGTACACCCCCCAGAATTTGAAGCTGGTAATGGAGAAATATGGGTGCCAAAAACTTGAATGCAGGGCAATGGGACATCTGGAATCTGTCTCTGGGTTTCCGCCCTTTGCTGGAAGCATGCACCCCATTCTCCAGGCTTGGTGGCTAAATTTGGGTGGGTGTTTTATGGTGCCCAAATATTCCTCCAGTGTTGATCCCTTCTTCTGCCTCTTATTTTACACCCGGGCAACTGGGGTTGAATGGCTGTATGGGGAGATCTGTACGTGTCACCGGAGGGTCTTGGGGGGTTACCCTCGTCCGAGGGGCTGGTGGGGGCATCGGACTTGCTGGAACCGGGGCAGTTTTGTCCTTGATCCTACAATGGGGGTAACAGAAATCTTAGTTTTGGGGGCGGGGCAGTCCTATGGAAGAAGGGAGGGAGTGGGGCTGGGGTACAGGACGGGAGGTGGAGGAGGGGGAAGTATCACTCAGGTGCTTTAATGGGGTGCTGGCGAGTTTGGTGCAGGAGAATACGGCTGGGAACCAGCCCTATACTGGGGGCGAGGGGGCCGGGGGCTACGATCCTATAAGGGGCTGGGGGGGCTGGAGGACTCAGCCCTATTAGGGGACGGGGCGAGCCGGCGTGTCTGTGCTGGGGGCGGACGGGCCGGTGGTGGAGAATATCCCATGGTAGGGAGCAGATTTCCTTCATCCATCGGCCGTGGCACTGCCGCCAACCCCCACCCACTGGCCACAGAAATAGGCCCTGCCCCTTTAAACGCTGCCCTCACCCGGCTCTCCAGGCCGGCCAACAGGGTGAAGCCAGCGGCTGTCAGGGCATGACGTCACTTCCTCTGCCTCCTGCCTTCATTCTAGACCCCGCTTGCCGTCAGGCGACTGAAGCCGCTGAGGCGGGCGGGGGATGACGTCACTTCCAGACGGGCCACGCGCCCACTCTCGCCCATATTCCAGCCAATGCGGGGGCAGAGCGAGAGGCGGGACCAACCCGGGCGCGGGGCGGGCTCGGGAGAAAAATAGGGGGTGGTGACGTCATGTCCGGGATCGGGTTGACCCGGAAGCTGCTGCTGCGCAAACAAGCGAGCGGCCAGCTCCCGAGGCGGGTGAGCGGGCGGGCTGGAGGGGGGCTAATTTGCATACGTAAGCGAGAACCAAGCAGACCCTGGTGCTGGGGGTCTCGCTGAGCTCGCTGCAGGGGTCTGTGGCAGGCTTGGGGTGATTTACATATGCAAATGAGCAGTGGAACCCCTGTGCCAGTGACGTTTCCGTTAAGTGGGCTCCAGGTTATTTGCATATGCAAATGAAGGCGTTCGACGTGTCGCCCGGCTGGGGTTTGGGGGGCCAAGGCAGTGGGGGCCTCGTGAGGAATGGGGGAGTCCTTTGCATATGCATATTAGGATGCTGGGCGGGGCTGGGATGTAGGGTGACCCCTAGATCTACTCCAGGGGGGATGGAGCTGTTTTGGGGCAGCCCTCGTGTTTCTTGCTGGCCCGGCTGTGACTGGTCCTGTAGAGCACGGGAAGAGGGGCGCTCATTTGCATATGCAAATGCGAGTTAGGCCCTGGCCAGCATTGACGAGCCTGGTCTGAGAGGCTCATTGGAGACTGGCTGTGGGTGGCGCTGGGACAGCCAAATAACCTGGCAGTAGCTGTCTTGTTAGGCGAGTCTTGTGATTGTGGGGTCTCTTCTGTGAGCACTTGGTTTGTTAGCATTGGGCCTCCAGGGAGCACACTGCTTAGTTATGGCGGGGAGCATTTCACCTATTTCTGCTGACATCTGGTATGAGCCACAGTTAGTTATTGCAGAGTTTTTGTTTGTTGTTGTGGTACGTGTGAGGCTTGGTTTGCCGTTGTCCTCCATAACCAGTGTCTGTTACTGTAGGGCTCTCTTCCATTAAGGCTTGTCTTGTTGCTGTAGTGCCCCTGCCTGGTTCCTTCCGTATGGTCTCCCTTTGGGATCCTTGTTTGTTATTGTGGGGTCTCTGATTCCTTGATGTTGACTTTAGCACCCCTCACTGTTGCGCTGCAGGCTCTAGATCCACGAGAGGAGTAGTGAGGCCCCTCTTGTGGGGCTGGCACTGGGGGACACCCTCCTTTCTGACCAAATCCCCAGCATTTTCCAGGACTGTCAGGCATCACCATGCCCAAGCGCAAGGTGACGTTTGAGGACCAGGCGGAGGGGGATGAGGAGGAGGCGTTGGTCATGCCCAAGAAGAAGGTGAGTTATGGGGGCGGGGTGTGGTATGGGGGAATTTGGGATGGATGGGTACCTGTAGGGTAGAGGTGTGAAGGGGTTCTTTTTGGGGGGGATGGTGATATGGGGATGTGCCTAGGGGCATGAAGGGGATAAGGGGTTGCCTGGGAGGGTATGACCATGGACTGGATAAAAAGTGGGTTCAGAGGTGCCTGGGGACTGTGTCTCGGGGTGACTTTGTGGAGGTACGCTGGGCTATGTCTCAGGATGATTTTGTGGGGGATGCGGGGGAAGCATTATCTTGGAGTGACTGAGGGGATCTAACATCCCTGCTCCCCAGCTGGCAGAGCCTGGCCTGGGGGCCAGTGGCCCAGGCTCCCGCTTCAAGGGCAAACACTCCCTGGACAGCGATGAGGAAGATGAGGATGAAGAGGGAGATGATGGCTGGGCCAGTAAATATGACATCTTGGCATCAGAGGATGTGGAAGGTGAGACCCAAGCAAGTAGATCAAGCTGAAGGGCAAAGATCTGGGTAGCGGTGTGTGACCTGGACTTCCTGGGATAACCTTCTGAATGTGCCAAATCAGGGCAAGCTGCAAATACCAGGGGCCAAACCCCTAATCCACTGACGGGTGGTATTTAAACCAGTTTCCCAGTCAGTAACAAAATATGCTTCTGATTTCCCACTCTGGTCATCACCAAGCATAACAAAATAGAAACAGCCCCCTTACTGCACATCAGCTCCTATGGTCATAGAATCATAGGGTTGGAAGGGACCTCATAGATCATCTAGTCCAACCCCCTGCCAGAGGCAGGACCACTCCCACTAAACCATCCCAGTCATGGTTTTGTCCAGCTGGGCCTTAAACACCTCCAAAGATGGAGATTCCACCACCTCCCTTGGCAGCTCATTCCAATGCTTCACCACTCGCCTAGTAAAAAAGTTTTTTCTAATATCCAGCCTTGACCTCCCTAACTGCAACTTGAGACCATTGCTCCTCATTCTGTGCTCTGTTATTACCGAGAATAGTTGAGCTCCATCTTCCTTAGAGCATCCCTTCAAGTAGTTGAAGGTTGCTATCAAATCCCCCCTCAATCTTCTCTTCTGCAGACTAAATAAGCCTAATGCTTCCAGTCTTTCCTCATAGGGCTTGTGCTCCAGCCCTTTAATCATTTTGGTTGCCCTCCTCTGAACTCTCTCTAGCATGTCCCTGTCCTTTTTGTAGTGGGGAGCCCAAAACTGAACACAGTATTCTAGATGTGGCCTCACCAGTGCAGAATAGAGGGGAACGATCACATCCCTTGATCTGCTGGTAATACTTCTTTTGATGCAGCCCAGTATGCCATTGGCCTTTTTGGCAGCAAGAGCACACTGCTGACTCATATCTAGCTTCCCATCCACCATGACCCCCAGGTCCTTTTCTACACTGCTGCTACTTAGCTGAAAGTTTCCCAGCCTGTAGCGGTGCATGGGGTTTTTTCGTCCCACGTGCAGGATTTTACACTTGTCCTTACTGAAGCTCATAAGATTTCTATTGGCCCACTGTTCCAATTTATCTAGGTCTCCCTGAATCCTGTCCTTGCCCTCCAACGTGTCTACTGTTCCCCCCAGCTTGGTGTCATCCGCAAACTTACTGAGAATGCAGTCTATTCCATCATCCAGATCATTGATGAAAATGTTGAACAGAACCGGCCCCAGGACCGACCCCTGGGGCACACCACTCGTGACTGGCTGCCAGCTAGACATGGAACCATTGATTCCTACACGCTGAAACCGTTGATCTAGCCAGTTTTCTATCCACCTTATAATCCACCTATCCAACCCATACTTCCTTAATTTGCCAATGAGAATGCTGTGGGAAACTGTATCAAAAGCCTTGCTAAAGTCAAGGTATATCACATCAACGGTTCTTCCTGCATCCAGAAAACCAGTTGTCTGATCATAGAAGGAGATGAGATTGGTTAGGCATGATTTACCCTTGGTAAATCCATGCTGACTGTTCCTGATCACTTTATTTTCCTCTAAGTGTTTGAGGATGGATTCTTTGAGAATCTGCTCCATAATTTTTCCAGGGATTGAGGTGAGGCTGACTGGTCTATAATTCCCCGGATCCTCCTTTTTCCCTTTCTGGAAAATAGGCACTACATTTGCTTTTTTCCAATCCTCTGGCACCTCCCCCGTTCTCCATGAGTTTTGAAAGATAACGGCCAGCGGTACTGCTATCTCATCGGCCAATTCCCTTAGCACTCTTGGATGCCGTTCGTCCGGCCCCATGGACTTGTGCACATCCAGCTTCTTTAAGCAGTCCCTAACCTGACCTTCCGTCACCAAGGGCCTGTCTTCTTCTCTCCAATCTCCCATACCCATGGTAGTGGGCTGGGAGCTGACCCTCCTGTGAAAACTGAAGCAAAAAATGCATTGAGCACTTCAGCTTTTTCCTCATCCTCTGTCACAAGGATGCCTGCCCCATTCAGCAAGGGGCCTACACCATCCCTGATCCTCTTCTTGTTATTAACATACTTGTAGAACCCCTTCTTGTTATCCTTTACATCCCTCGCTAGCCGCAACTCCATTTGTCCTTTGGCCTTTCTGATTTTATCTCTGCAGTCCCTAGCAATATCTTTATACGCCTCCTTGGTCATCTGACCAAGCTTCCACTTCCTAGCCACTGCCTTCCCCCCTACCCACTGGGTCTCTTAAAGAAATAGGTTCTCCTGACCCCAGAGGGCCAGCCACATCACACAGAACAACATGGGCTTGGATCCTACCCAAAATACCACGCGGCCGGTCAATCCATTAGTAACTAAAACTAAAAGTTTAATATAAGAAGAAAACAATCAGAACATGAGAGATGTTAAAGGGTCAAAGTGAAACACATACACACAAATGGTTTAGAGTCCATAGAAAACAAGTCCTTGAAGAATATGTAGTGTGCAGGTTAGTCCTGTTCCTCTGATATGCACCCAGCAGCTGGGTGGGTCTTGGTCTTTGTTCAGGCCCAGAAAGATAGTTCCAGAGGAGAGTGTTGATTGCAGGTTGCAGACTGAAGACTAACAACAAAATCGAGATGGGTCCTCTGCCTTTTATCTCAGAGTCCTTTCCAGATCAAAATGGAGTTGGGCCACATGGTTAGTCTGGGTAACTGGTCGAACATGTTTCTTTTTGGGTCCACTGTAGGTGGGAGCCCCCTGTATGGGGGCCATCAAGAGGAACAGTAGTTTTGCAGACATCCAGTCTGGGATTGCTTTAAGAACAAATCACTGGGAACACATGTAAAAACAAATAGATTTCTAATTTTAATACAGGCATGATGCCTACATATAAATCATATAATCATTCTTAGCAGATTACACCCTTTCTGTTGACACCAAACATGGTATATCAAATATGGATTATTGCAAATATGAAATATTAATATGAAAGATAACCATAAACAGTCCCCTAGACCCAGACAGCATCACAGGGCGATTGCACTGGGGGAAGATTCAGGAGTGGGAGAAAGGGAATACTTAGGGGACGGGGTTTGATCCTGTAAGGGGGACACCTACTTGACTGGCTATGGCGATCTGGGGCTGGGTGGAGTGGGAGGGACAGGAGAGCTGGGGGTTGTGATGGATGTGGCAGGGCTGACAGACAGGGGTCTCCCCGGGCAGGGCAGGAGTCAGCTACCATCGACTATGAGGATGGGGTACGGATCACCCCCTTCAACCTAGAGGAGGAAATGGAGGAAGGGCACTTTGACTCAGAGGGGAACTACTTTGTGCGCCGGGAAGCCCTCATCCGCGACAACTGGCTGGACAACATCGACTGGGTGAGATTGGAGGGGAGGGGAGATCTCGGGCAGGCATGTTCGGCTGGGTGGAGGAGGAGGGGAAATTGAGCATGGGAAGATCGGGGAAGAGGCGGGGACCAAACTGTGGGGGGAGGAGGGCAGCTGAGTTTGGGAGCATGGGGTGGAGATGGTGGGGAAGAAGTGGAGATGGGGCTGTGTGAGATGCCGGGCAGAGCGGAGATGACATTGGGGCAGGATGGAAGGGAGAGGCAGGGTGGCTGGACTTGGGTGGGGGTAGAGCAGAGACAGTATCAGGGTGGAGGAGAGGAAGTGGGGTGGCTGAGCCAGGCCTGACCCTTTGCCCCTGCAGGTGCGTATCAAGGAGCAGCCCCCTGGTGGCCGGCAGGCCCCCAGTGGGGGACAGGAAGACGAAGGTGGGCATCCGCCACTGGACAAGCAAACCCTGCTAGAAGGGATGGTGGAGCTGCTGCGGCCAGGGGAGACAGTGGCGCGGGCCATCCAACGCCTGGGCAGCAAGGGGGGAGCCAGAGGCTCGCGGCCCCGCAGGGCCTGGAGCCGGACCAAGCCTGAGGTCCCCACTGCACAGGAGGAGGAGGGGTCGGCGCCGGGGTCCCCGCAGAGGCGGGAGCAGCTGGAGCGGCTGTCAGGATTGGCTGATCAGATGGTGGGGCGGGGTGTATATGAAATCTACCAGGAGACACGTGAGAAGCTGACGCTCAGGCTGCGGGCGCTGACCCAGCCCCCGCCCGCACCCATCCAGCCCCTGCCCACCCTTGACATGTTTGCCGAAGATATCGATGAGGCCAAGCTGAGAACCCAGGCATCCGGTGAGACCTCACACACGAGCTGCGGGTTGGGAGTGAGGGGTGCTGGCAGGGCTGCATGGGCATGGCTGGGGTATTCTGGCCACAAGTTGGGAGTGAGGGGCACTGGCAGTGCCAGCTTTGGGTGGAGGGCTGCAGGTTGGGAGTGAGGGGCATGCTGACCTGTGCCTATTGTCCAGCAGGGGATGCTGAGGCAGTGCCGCCACCACAGGTTGGGGAGGAACCCGAAGCCGAGGTGATGTGGGAGTACAAGTGGGAGAACACAAATGGAGCAGAGCTCTATGGTCCCTTCACCAGTAGCCAGATGCAGGTGAGACCTTACCCGGGAGCCGGGGGTCCCTGTGTCTCCAGTCCCTGTGCCCCATGCCAGAACCAGCTGTATCCCAGCGCTACACTGTGGGCCCCTGTGTCCCCAGTCCCTGCCCTACCCCAGAAGCAGCCTCATAGGGACGGATCAGCTCAGGGGCTTTTTGGGCTGCAGCCCTGGACCCCTGGCCTAAAGTGGGGGGCAAGTTTCAGCCCTTATGGCCCCTGCATTGATTTTGCCCTGCTCAGCACAGTGCCATCCAGGCCTGGGGGTGTGGGGATGTCACTGGTAAGGGACCTACTGGTGCTGGCAGAGTGGGGCCTGGGGCCAGAGGCTGCACTCTGTGGCGCTCCCAGTGTGTGGTTGGCACATGTCCACTGTGTTCCAGGGGTGGGGCTGTGTTGTGCTCCAGCCAGCCCTGCTTCCGGGGGCAGACCAGCCAGCCTGTGGGGCGGAGGGGGGAAGTGTTGGGAGTGCTGCAGATCGTGGCCTTTGGTCCTAATGTCCTCCCCCCACAGTGCTGGCTCACCTGCATATCATCCTGATAGGGGGCTGGCGGTGGGGTCTGGGGCCCCAGGTGGAGGGAAGCCATGAAAGTGGGCAGCCTGGGGCCTCTTAATCTGATCCTGCAGCCACATCACAGCACAAGTTCCAAAGGGGCAGCCATGTTAGTCTAGTAAAGCAAAAAAAGCAAGGAGTCTTGTGGCACTTAAAGACTAACAGATTTATTTATCGCATGAGCTTTCATGGGAGAATATCCCACTTCATCAGACGCTTTGAAGAGGGAGAACTTTCAAAATTGGTTGAAAATAAATGCAGGAAGTGTAAGAGATGGGATCAGGTCATATTGCGACAGCAAATCAGAGCATTTGTAAGGATTCAAACTCCAGGAAACAGCAGAGGGAAGGTGAAGTCAAATTACCTGTTATAATGGGAAAAGAATCCATAGACACAATAAAACTCTGCTTTCACACAACTTAATTTGCATATTAATTCAATTTCAGCTGTTTCTCTTTGAAGTCTTGATGTCCCAGTGATTTTCTTGACAACCATTGTTAACAAGTCATCAATGGAGTGATTAGGAAGATGGAAGTGCTCAGCAACTGGTTTGGGGTTTTTTTGTGTTGTGATTTCTGATATCAGTTTTGTGTGCCTTTATTCTTCTGCGTAGAGTCTGTCCTGTTTGTCCAATGTATATGGTGTGGGGGCATTTCTGGCACATAGAATCGATGATGGCATAAACCACATTAGTGGATGAGCAAGTAAAGGACCCTTTGATGGAGTAGCTGGCTTGATTAGGACCTATGACGGTGTCTTTTGTGCAGATATGTGGGCAGACTTGGCAGCGTGGTTTGTTGCAGGGATATGTGCCTGCTTTAATGTTCCTGTTGTTAGGTCTGTAGTTGCTGGTGAGTATCTGTTTAAGGTTCGGGGGTTGTCTGTAGGTGAGGAGAGGTCTGTCTCCCAAGGCTAGAGAGAGCAAGGAGTCATCTTTTAAAATAGGCTGGAGGTCCTTAATGATCTGTTGTAGAGGTCTGACTTGAGGGTTGGAGGTGGTGACCAGTGGTGTTCTATTGTTTTCTTTTTGGGGCCTTTCCTGTAGTAGTTTGCTGTGGGGTACCTGTCTGTCTCCATCAATCTGTTTCTTTACTTCTCCAGGTGGGTACTGTAGTTTTAAGAAAGCTTGATAGAGATCCTGAAGTTGTCTGTCTCTGTCTGAGGGATCAGAGTAAACATGATTATATCTTAGGGCTTGGCTGTAGAAAATGGATCATGTGGTGTCTTTAGGATGGAAGCTTGAGGGATGTAGATAACTATACTGATCAGTAGGTGTTCGGTATAGAGTGGTGTTGATGTGTCCATCCCTAATCTGTACTGTAGTGTCCAGAAAGTGGATCTCCTGTGTGGAGTGTTCCAGGCTCAGTTTGATTGTGGGGTGGAAATTGTTGAAATCTCTGAGGAAATCTTCAAGAGCATCCTTGGACCCATGGCAGGGATGCTCTTGAAGATTTCCTCAGAGATTTCAACAATTTCCACCCCACAATCAAATTGATCCTGGAACACTCCACACAGGAGATCCACACCATATACATTGGACAAACAGGACAGACTCTACACAGAAGAATAAATGCACACAAAACTGATATCAGAAATCACAACACAAAAAGAACCAAACCAGTTGCTGAGCACTTCCATCTTCCTAGTCACTCCATGGATGACTTGTTAACAATGGTTGCCAAGAAAATCAACGGGACACCAAGACTCCAAAGAGAAACAGCTGAAATCGAATTAATATGCAAATTAAATTGTGTGAAAGCAGAGTTTAATCTTGTCTATGGATTCTTTTCCCATTATAACAGGTAATTTGACTTCACCTTCCCTCTGCTGTTTCCTGGAGTTTGAATCCTTACAAATGCTCTGATTTGCTGTTGCAGTATGACCTGATCTAATGTCTTACACTCCATTGCATTTATTTTCATCCAATTTTGTAAGTTCTCCCTCTTCAAAGCGTCTGACAAAGTGGGATATTCTATCGCAGCACAAGTTGCAGGGGATTGGGGAGGCATGTCCCCTGCTCCCCACCCCAGCACTAGTCACATCTCAGTCCCAGGAGAGGGGCTCTATCTCTCTATCCCTCCTGCCCTTTCCTAGAGGGGCCACATCCCCAGCACGGGTCTTGTGTAACCAGCTGCATGTCTCTCTCTCTCCCCTGAAGGAGTGGGTGAACCAGGGCTATTTCGAGAATGGTGTCTACTGCCGCAAGGCCAACAATTCACAAGGCCAATTCTACAACTCGAAGCGGGTGGATTTTGACCTGTACACGTGATCTGTGACCTGCGTGCAACCCCTCTGAGGCGAGGGGGCTGGACTTGAGTGTGTGTGTGGGGGGGGGAGCAGATGGGGTTTATCGGGGTTGGAGTGGGGTGTTAACCTCTTGTTTCCAGGGTGTGGTTGTCTTATTGTCTTTATTTTATTTTTCTTCCCCAATTAAAATATATCTGTATCTTGTACTGTGCTGGTAGCACTGTCTCCCACTGGCTGGTACCTGTGTGTTGGGGCACCTAGCAGTCGTGGCCAATGGGGATTTTCCTCCCAGACCCCATGGGTCATGTCCTTGCTGTCCTGCATTAATATGTGGGGCCAACAGGCTGGGTTATCATGGTTGTGTTTCTCAGGTGAGGCATGGTTGTTTAGGCTAGCTTGTTTTTGGAAGGTCCCCTGGGAGAGTTGACTTGTCATTGTGGAGTCTTAAGAAATGCTATGAACAATGTGTATTGTTTCATTTTTGTAGAGGGTCTTGGGAGAAGCAGCGCTATTTGGGTCAGTTTGTTTTTGTAGGGTTTGCACAGACCTTGCTCGACTGATTCCCATCCCCTCCATCTTCCTCCCCCATCCCTTTGGCCCACCTGCTGCCTGTGCACTCTCCAGTCCCAGCTCGGACTGGCCAAGTGGCAGGGGTGTCGCTGGGCATGGACCAATGGGCCCTGTGTCCCAAGTATATTAGGGAGTGCCCTTAGTCGCCTGGCACTGCCTGGGAGCTGGGCTTGGGTGGCCTTTTTAAATCTCTTGCCTCACTATGGTAGCCTAGGCATGTGGTCCAGGGTGTTGGAAATTTGAAATGCTGCATGTGGTCTTGGGCCTTACTAGGACTTGGAATGGCAGGGTCTGGCAACCGTGGATCAGGCCCTTAAGTTGCACTGAAGGTAAGTAGGGCAGGAGCTGGTGAGCTTGGTGCAGGGGTAGGGGGACTGGCGGCTGGGCTCAGGAACAGGGATTGGGAGGGAGGTGTGGCCAGGTGCAGGAGTCAGGGGGAGCCGTGAGTCAGTTTGGAGCAGAGGTGGGGGGAGCCACAGCAGGGCTTGGGCTCAGGGGCAAGGCCGGGGTTGGGGGAAATAGTGAAGGTTCTGCCACCGAGATGCATTGGTCACTGGTTGCCCCTGCCATGCTTTCCAGCCGCCTTTGCTCCCTGTGCTGCCCAGTTATTTTCTCCTACCACATCACTCCCCTGCCACCTTACTGACCACCAGAGTTCCCTCTAAGCTGTGTGGGTGGGTGGGCGCACAGTCCCCACCACTCACCTGTGCAGGGAACACTGCTGGCCACGCACAACTGGCAGCCACGCTCCCTATCCAGCTGGAAGACACAGTATTCTGGCCGGCAGAAAGCTTACTCAAACTGGGAGCTTTTAAAACTCCTGCCTGGAGCATACTCTGAGCATGCTCAGTCAGAGCTTGCGGGCAGGAGGAGCAGTCCATGACCTGGCCACTCTGCTCCAGCAACCACATAAAGGATTCTGGGGAGAGAAATGGGTGCAGGATAGTCAGGCAGCCAGCCGTGAAAGGGGGGGGGGGGGGTTGGGCCGGCTACCACGGATTGTGATCAGGAGAGTGGGCAAGCGGGTTAGGGTGGTAGGAAGGGATTGGGGGGTAGCCTTACAAATTGCTGCGCAGTGAGCACCATAAGTTGCTCAGCTGCATCAGCTGCTTAGAGGGGATATTGCTGGCCACCACTGCCCTGCCACAGTCCCCTGCCATCTCATGCCTCCCCTCACTGCCATTCTCCCTCCACTTCTTCCCCCTACGCTGCTATTTCAGAATCAATTAGGGTTCATAAATAGGTGTTCATTTTTTGACTCTTTAAATTCACTCCACTTATGGTAAGTTGTTTCATGTACGTAAAGCAGCTTCCAGGGTGGATGGCTGTCTTCAGACCTTGCAAGTGGAAGCCCTGGGGCTCGTACATAGACCCTGGGGCTGGCATAGGGAGGGAAGGGCTGGGTTTAGTGGCCTGTGCCCTGACACTTTTTCTGTGCAGCAGCGCACCTGGCCAGCAGAGAACCCAGGAGTCCTGGCTCCCAGGCCTCTTTCTCTAACCTACTGGTTCCCACTCCCCTTCTTGAGCTGGGGAGAGAACCCAGGAATCCTGGTAACAGCGGCCATAATATTAAATGTAACATTGTGGTTGGAGGCAGGGTGGGGAAGAGGGGAAGCTCACTGTGCTAACATTTGTGTCTGGGAAGGGGAATTACACAAACTGAGGAAGCTGGTTAAACTGAAACTAAAAAGAACAGTCGCAAGAGTGAAATTTCAGCCTGCAGTATGGGACTTTTTAATCACAACAAAACAACTTGTCTACCCCAAATTAATGGCGGACCAAAAAAGTGCCACTGTGGCTAAATGGCAGAGTGAGGGAGATGGTCAGAGGCGAAGAGGCATTCTTTAAAAACTGGGCTCCTAGTCCTACTGAGGAAAATAGAAAGGAACATAGGCTCTGTCAAGGCATGTGGAAAAATATATAGGCCAACAAAGAATTTGAAGACCGACTGTTCAAAGACTCGGAAATAAAGGACAAAATATTTAGAAGTACATCAGAAGTAGGCAGCGGGCCAAACTAGCAGTGGATGATTGAAGTGTTAAAGAACCAGTCAAGGAAGATAAGGCCGTTGCAGAGGAGCAGGGGTGGCCAAAGTTATGGAATTCAAGAGCCACACAAGTTGGTTATTAAATCTTTGAGAGCTGCACTGAGACCTATAGCCATATACTTTTACCTACTCCAAAATTACTATGTTTCAAATCCATTGCATACTTTAATTTTATCTCAAAAAGAAGACAAATATCAATCCTACTAATGTCAGATTCTAATAATTACTTACAGTTACCATGAAAATTAGGCCTATACAGTAAAAACATAGTTGCTGCTCGATGTAGAAGACTGCAGGCTAGTTGTGAGTTTTTAAAAATCCTGACCATGCAGCACTTCTCCCCATCGTCCCGACCCCCTCCTGAACTCCTAGGCTGGGGCTGCTTTCCTAAACTGATTTGCTGACGTTCTTCCAGGAGCCACAATTTTTCATTCACGAGCCACATATGGCTCCTGAGCTGCAGTTTGGCCACACCTGCAGAGAAGCTAAATTAATTCCTTGCATTGGGTTTCATGGCCAAGGATGTGAGAGAGATTCCAACACCTCACCTGTTGTTTTTAGGTGACAGATCTGAGGAACTGTCCCAGTCTGAGGTGTCGATAGAGGAGGTTTTGGAGTGAATTGATTGAATCAACAGTAATAAGTCACCAAGACCTGATGGGAGTAAAAGGAGTTCAAATGTAAAACTGCAGAGCTACTAACTGTGGTATGGAATCAAGATCCAAAGAGATAGCTGTGTTAGTCTCGTTCAGTAAAACAAACAAACAAGGAATCCTATGGCACTTAAAGACTAACAATTTTTTTGTGTGAACTTCCGTGCGAGAAACCCTCACTTTGTCAGATACTTTGAAGATGGGGGAACTTACAGAATGGTAGGAAATAAATGCAGGGAAGTGTAAGTCATAGAAAAAGGTCACACTGGAACTGCAAATCAAAACAGTTCTAAAGCTTCAAACACGGGAACAGCATACAGAGGGAGATGAGGTCAGATCACCTGTAGTGATGAGAGAAAAATCCAATGAATTTGTTAGTCTCTAAATGCCACAGGACTCCTTGTTTGTTTGTGGTATGGAAAGTATTATTTCAATCAGCTTCTATACCAGGTAACTGGAGAATAGCTAATGTGATGTCAGTTTTTAAGGAAGTTTCCAGAAATGATCCTGGCAATTACAGGGTGGTAAGCCTAACTTCAGTACCGGGGAAATTGGTTGAAACTGCACGTAGTAAGGAGCAGAATGATCAGGCAAAGAGATGAACATGATTTGTTGGGCAAGAATCAATGTGGTTTCTGTAAGGGGAAATCATACCTCAAAAATCTGCTAGAAGTGCCTGAGAGTGCAAACAAACATGGACAAGGGTGATCCAGTGCATATAGCAGTGGTTCCCGACATTTTCTCTGCTGTGGCACACCTTGCTACCTACGATTAATATGAGGCACACCACCATCTAGTTTCCAAATAAACTCATGAATATTCATGAGCCAATGAGCCAATCCAGAGCTCTCTGAGTAGGTTTCCCAAAAATTTTGTGGCACACCTGCTCAGGCCTGATGGCACAGCTGTGTGCTGTGGCACACTGGTTGGGAAACACGAGTATGTAGTGTCCTTGGACTTTCAAAAGCCTTTCTTTCAAGGGCCTTTGGTAACGGACTTTGTTAAAGTAAGCTGTCATGGGTTGAGGGAAGGCCCTCTTATGGGTCAGTAACTGTTTAAAAGATTGGAAATAAAGAGTGGGAAAAAATGGTGAGTTCTCAGAACAAAGACAAGTAAATAGTGATGTCCCCAAGGGGTCTGTACTGTGACCAGTACAGTTCAACATATTCATAAGTCATCTGGAAAAGGAGTAAAGAGTGAGGTAGCAAACTTTGTAGATGTTAAAAAAATTACCCAAGATAGTTAAATCCAAAGCAGCCTATGAAATGTTACAAAGGACTCTCACAAAACTGGGTGACGGGGCAGCAAAATGGCAAATGAAATTCACTGCTCTTAAATGTAAAGTAATGCACTCTGGAAGTCATAATACCAGCTAGAGGTATACAGTGACAGGGTCTAAATTAGTTACCACACAAGAAAAATCTTGGAGTCATTGTGACTAGTTCTCTGTAAACTTCCACTTGATGGGCAGCGGCAGGCAAAAAAGTGAACAGGATGTTGGGAAACATAAGGGATAGATAATAAGGCAAAAAATACCATATTGGTTCTGTATAAATCCATGGCATGCCCACATCTTGAAGTCTGTATGCAGCTCTGGTTGCCCCTTCTCAGAAAGATGCATCAGAATTGGAAAAGGTACAGAGAAGGACAACTAAAATGGTTAGGGGTATAGAACATCTTCTATAAAGAGAGACTAATAAGACTGTGACTTTTCAGTTTGCAGCGGCGATGACTAAGGAGAGTTATGATAGAAATAATAAAATTGTGACGTGTGTAGAAAGTGAATGGGGGAAGTGCTACTTACTCTTTCCCGTCATGCGACAGTGAAATTAACAGGAGGTTTCAAACAAACAAAGCAGTATTCACACAATGTACAGTTGACCTGTAAAACTTCTTGCTGGGGGATGCCATGTAGCCAAAAGTAAAACTGGGTTCAAGAAAGGGCTGAATAAGTTCACAGAGGCCAGTTCCAGCTATGACTGTTAGCCAAGACAGTCGCAGAAGCAACCGCATGCTCCAGGGTTCCCTAAGCCTCTGATGGCCCAAAGTTGGGGCTGGATGACAGGGGTGGGTCACTCGGTAACTGCCCTGTTCACTCTGTTTCCCCTGGGGCACCAGGGACCAGTTGCTGTTGGAAGCTGGGACGCTGGATTATACTGACCATGGTTCTGAAGCAGTCTCTAACCACTAGACCCCAGTTCCTGCGCTGGACAGAGAGCCCTGGAATCTCGGCCCTGCAGTCTGGAAGCTCTGACTCACCCCAGCAGGTGCTCCTAGGGCTGCGTCCTTCCCCCAGCAGTGCCCTATGAGTGGGGAGGAGGTGATATGAGGGGGCCCTGCAAAGGTGAGGGGTGCAGGGAGGACACGTAGTGTCAACTGTGGATCCCGGTTGGGCTATAACTGGCCCACGTCCACCCCTGCAGCTTTGGAATAAATCACAAGCCAGCCCCACAGTGGTGTCCCCTGCAGGTTGGCTTCTCCTAGAGGTGCAGTCAGCGCTGAGTGCTTGCAGTGTAAGTAACCATCCAAACCATGGGTATGGGGTGGGAGGGTGGGTGAAGCAAGGAAGGAAATGAGACTGCAGTTTGTGACCCACCCACAGACTGAAGTGGGACAGAAATAAAGGATGGCGGCAGTCACTGAATGTCAACTGCTTGTAACTGCAGCTGCACTAAGCCTCCTGCGAGGTACCTGGGGCTGGGCTAACAGGGGGCTGCAGGTCAGGAATGAGGGGCACTAGTGGTAGCTCTGGTCTGGGGTCACGAGGGTCTGCAGGCTGAGAGTGAGAGGCACCAGCAGAGCTGTGGGGTGGCAGGGTGTGGTGCCCCAAGGGCTGTAGGTTGGTACTGAGGGGCACTGGCAGAGCTGGGGGTGACGGCCCCAGGGTTAGGCTAGCAAGGGGCTATGGGTCAGGAGTGAGGGCCACCGGCAGAGCTATGGGGAGCCCAGGGCTTAGATCACAAAGGGCTGCAGGTCGGGAGTGAGGGACACCAGCACTGCTGGTGGGGTGCAGGACGGGGCTGGCAGGGGGCTGTGGATTGGGAGTGAGAGGCACTGGGAGAGCTCAGGGGTGGGGTGGGGGGGTGACACCCAGGGCTGGTATCACAAGGGGCTGTGGTTGGGGAGTGAGGGGCACCAGTAGTGTGGTTGGGGGCCCTGGCTGGAAGTCCCGGGGGCTGTGGTCATAGAGCAGAGCACCGGCAGAGCTGCAGAGCAGGACTGGGTGCCATGGGGACAGTTGCTTTCACTCTGTTGCCTTGGTGTGTGTTTCCTCTTTTCTGCTCTCTGGTGTCTCCTGCTGCTGTGAACCTTTAGGGTATTTTCCGGTTGTGTCTTCAGGAGCTTCCTGTGTAACTCCCTTCCCCCCAAGCCAGGGGTTCAGGCACTCACCCAGTTCCCTTCTCCTGTACCATGAGGCTTGCACCCCCCCCCCCCACTTCCCTCTCCCAGTCCTGCCATTCTGCATCTCCTAACCCTCAGGTGCATCCCCTTCCTGGGCCTTCACCATTGACGATCAGCACGTGACCATCTTTAAGGGCAATGCAGATGCTCAGTTTGGGTATCGAGTCGTCCAGATGCACTCAAATGATGGCTCCTGGTGAGAACCCCAAAGCCAGCTCTGGGAGGGGAGGGGTCTAGTGGGTAGACCAGTAGAGTTGTGGGGGGCACTGCGGGGGGGAGGACTCCTGTTCCCCCCCCCAGCTCTGGGAGAGGAGTAGGGTCTAGCAGTTATGTGGGGAGGGGCCTGGGAGCCAGGACTCCTGGGTTTTCTCCTTGACTTTGGGAGGGGTGTGGGATCACAAACTCCCACTCCATTTTACACCCTCTCTCCTCAGGCTGGTGGTGAGCGCCCCCCTGGCAGGGAATGGGACGGGGTCCCTGTATCGCTGCTCTTATCAGGCGGTGGTCTGTCATCCCATCCTCTTTCATGGTAAATGATGGGTCGCACGGGTTTGGGGGGGATCGTCTGGATGCTAGGTATCTGGCTGGGAATGGGAAGTAGTGGGAGGGGAGGGGCAGCACAGGAGGATTTGGGGTCAGACTGTGGGTTTTTGGGGTTGCCTAGTGGGAAAGTGTGTCTTCCTCTCACTCTCTTTGTGTTCCTCCAGACACCCCTCCTGTCTCCCTGGGGCTGGCGCTTGCCTCAGATGAGATC
>ML682085.1:554317-613564 GCA_007922195.1 Podocnemis expansa
GAGGGGCAGAGGGATATGGAAGAGGTTTTCAGGGGGAGTTGTGAGGGGAAGAGGCTGTGGGGAGGAGGCATTGCAGGTGGAGGGAGTTTTGTGGGGAAGGGGTAGAAGTGGGGGCTCCTTCTGGTGATGCTCTTTCCCTCCCCAGGCCTGCGGTCCCAGACTCCAGCAGCTCTGTGAGGACAACGTCTATCTACAGGGGGTCTGCTACCTGTGGGGGGATGGTGAACAGGCCCTGCGGACCCTGCACCCGGCCAGCCAAGGTGGGGGGCACTGCTGGTGGGCTAATCTGTGGGGGGGAGAAGTGCTTGGGGATGGGGCCAACCAGCAGAGGGCTGCAGAGGGTGAATTGGGGAGGCTGATCTCTCAGGGGACAATGCTGGGGGTGGTGTGGCCAGTAGGCAGGGGACCGCAGTGGGGGGGCTGATCTGTGGAGTGGGGCAGTGTTGGGGAGTGGAGGTGGAGCCGGCCAGCAAGTGGCTGATGCGAGACTGTGGGGGGAGGGTGATGGTGGCCGGAGGCTGATCTCTTTCACCGTCCCCAGAGTGTGTGTCGGGGGTGGATGTAGCCATTCTCTATGATGGCTCACAGAGCATTGGGCCAGAAGATTTCATTCTAGTGAAGGACTTCATCGTGGAGCTGCTCCGCACCCTGGCCAGACCTCATGTCCAGGTGGGTGCCTGTCAGTCTGTCCCTGTGCCTGCTCTGGCTGTGCATCCAGTCCTAGCTGTGCTGGAAGGGGGGCAGGGGGAGGAGTAACTATCATCTATTTTAAACAGTCCACCCCACATTTAATTCTGTCCTCCTGATTCCCCTCTCCCCAGCTGGCCGTGGTCCAGTTCTCCACTGAAGTCTACCAGGTCTTCAGCTTTGATGACTACGCTAAAAACGGTTTGGAGAAAGTGAAGAAAGACCTGCTCGAATTCCAACAGACACGTGGCAACACCAACACCCCATCTGCCATACTGTTTGTGGTGTGAGTACCCTGCCGGGGGGGGGGGGCAACCAAAGGAGACCCTGCAGCTTCTGTCCCCCACCCAACACTGACCCTCCACGCTTCCACTGTAGGAATGAAACCTTCAGCTCCTTAAATGGTGCCCGTCCCCGTTCCAAGCGGCTACTAATTGTGCTGACTGATGGGGTGTCTACTGACATGGAGATCAACTTCCCTGAAGCCATCCGGGCTGCCGACAGCAAGGGCTTGATCCGATATGCCATCGGGGTATGGCCAGTGGGACCTGGGCAGGGTACTGAGGGGAAGGGGCAGATGGCCATGTTCTAAGTCCTCAGAAAGTCTGGGTTGGGGTTTGGGGTGGCCTGAAGTGTTCTGGGTTATCCTGGTGGATTTGGGCCACCTAAGCAGTTCTCTAAAGGTTCCTGAGAGATTCTGGAGGAGGTGTATAAGTTCTGAAGGCCTAGTCAATGGTTCTAGGTTCTAGAAGTTCCTTAAAGGTTCCAGGAGCATCATGGGAAGAAGGTGTGGGGTTGGGATAGGCTGTGAGAGTGTTCGGGGGGGGGCGGGGTTCCCTGGATCAGTGCTGGAGGGTTCTGGTGGATGAGGAGGTTCTGTGTGCATGTAAAATGGGTCTGGAAGGGTCTGTCACGGGTTCTGGGTGAAGCGTGAGGGATTCTGGAGGGTATTGGGAAGGTTCTGTCAGAGCATACAAAGACTTGGTGGCATCAGAGGGGTTCTGGAGAGTTGCCAGGCTTCTGCAGAGTCCTGATGGGGTTCTGGAGGGACTTAAAAGGGTCTGTCAGTAGCTGAGGGGACTTTGAAGAGTTGCGGGGTGGATTGGTGGTCCTGGAGTATACCATGGAGGTTCTAGGGAGGTGAGATGTGTCTTTGCTGTGGAGTAGGTCCTTGGAGGTTCTGGTTGGTTCTGAAGAACAGGAGAGGTTCTGAAGAACACCAGCGAGCATCTGGATGTGTGTATTGGACCACTGGAGGTGCTGGCTAGTTCTGGAGCAGGTGGGGTGTTCTGGAGGAATGAGAGGGGTCCATATTTGCGTGAAGAGTTTGCAGGTTTCCAGGGGGTTTCAGAACCTTTTCCTGGAGGTTTCTCCCCCCTGACACCTCTGCTGTAGGTGGGCGAGGCATTCGTCAACGAAAAGGCACGTCAGGAGCTGCACACCATCGCCTCGCGAGCAGAGAATGTCTTCCAGGTTGGGAACTTCTCTGCCCTCAGCACCATCCAGGAGCAGCTACGCAAGAAGATCTTTGCTATCGAAGGTGGGTCTCCCACAGCTCCAACGCCTGCCCAGACACCTGGGTCCCATTCCCCAGCCTTGTCTCTGGGTGTGTGCGGAAAGGACAGCACCCATACCTGGAGGCCTGAGTCCCATTCATTGGCTTAATCTCTGGTAGCATTGGTGTGGTGGAACACCCCTACCTAGATGCGTGACTCTCACCCCTTTTTTTCTTCCATACAGGGACAGTCCAGGCTTCCAACACCAGCTCATTGCAGCTGGAGCTGTCGCAAGGTGGATTCAGTGCCCTGCTTACCCCGGTGGGTAGGACCCGCCCCCGTGTCTGCATGGGAGGGCCCCACAGGCTCAAGCCCTGTTTTGGTAGGGGTGTGGAAGGCAAAGACACCCGCATAGACCGGGGCTGTAGTGATTCAGAGCCTGCATTAAACATGGTCCCACCACAAAGTGGGGCAGCAGCCCTTCTGTTAACCTGCCAATTATTGCCCTGCTCATTACAATTTATAATTAGTCTGTCAACATTACTATTTCTAATAATATTAATTTATTATAATTAATATTCCTAATGTCTAATGAATATTAATAAATAAGAAAGTACCATCAATGTTAGAATTATCCCCACTAACATTAAGTTTTTATCATTTACACTAACATTTCATTTAACTACTATTCAACTCACTATGCATATTAATAAACTTATGTTAATATTAATATCTGGCTATCAATTTTATTAAGTTTTCCATCGACAGATTTGGGTTACTCCTGAACAGAAATAGTCTTCTAATTTTTTCATGTGTATCGACTTTGTTAACCTGTGATTGCCTCTATGACACACTTCTCATTCCTAGTAATAGCATCTTCCTTATTTTAATATCTTGGTATTAACAAAAATAATATTAACATAAGCTGTAACTAAGAAACTTATGAATATCAATGGGAATTATTATTAATAAGCATTATATATATTGTGGATAATAGCAATATTATCTCTCTCTCTCTCTCTATCTATCTAATCATTACTAATAAATATTTCCTTGCTTCTTTTAATAATTGTCTCATATTAATATATCATTTATCTAGCTGGCTTTCCCATTGATTTGCATAGTTTGCTACAGATTTGTCTCTCTGACACAGTGTTTCATTCATATTCATATTTCTTCATTTACATTATAGTTTTCTCATTAACATTGCTACTTATGATTAGTAGATGTTAATATTAATGTGAATCAGATGATGGCTACAAATGAGCGACCAGTAACATGAATGAAAAGCTGGGTCAGTGAGAATAAATATTTAACAAATTACTGTTGTGAGTTGCTATATGTTGGCATAGATGATATTATACTAAAAAAAACTGCTTTTTGCTACTGATGGCTTCGTAGTGGATATTCATATAGTCCAGTGGTGTCCAACAGTTTTTTTCATATGCACCAAAATTGTGGCAAATGTGTTAACATGGTCACCACGTGACAAAAAAAATTAACTGGGTTTTTGTAGAATATATATGGGGTGAAAAATACACAACAATGTTTTGAATTATTTATTGATAGAATTAATGAGAAATCTGACATATCTTTTCACTAAGTAGTGCAGGGAAATCAGGCATAAAATCAGTTAGACTACATCTCAATTCTGCCTCCAAATTTTCATCTAATATCTGTGACTAATATTTTGATTTCACCATTTTTACTTCAGAAAAAATTGATTTGCAGAGCCATGTTGAACCAAAAATTGAAAACAGTTTTGGAATAACTGTATTTAGAACCATGAACTTGTTTTGATTTAAAATATGAGTCCACATTGTAACAATTGAATCATCTTTCAAAAACTGAGTACTTGGAACCTTATGGGTAGAAATTGGTGCTTGTGGTTACCTACAATGTTAACTATGTTATCTTCTCGGAAACCATCAAGAAATCTACATTACACTTAATGCCGACTAAGGTTGTTCTGAATTACACAGTGTGATGTTCTATAACAATGGCCATGTGTGGATTTTGCACACAGCGCAAGTGTATTTTGCAGCATGTGTGTATACTATGCGCCACATAGGACCCAAGGACGAATCTGTGATTGCTAAGGGAGGGGAGATGTTAAATTAAAATAGTGTCATTATTTTGTATTGTGCAAACACACTTATACAAATGCAGGATAGACACAAAAAAGTGGACTTTTTTTAACTGGTATATGTATAAATTAATTTTATTAAAATTTTTATTTAAAAAAAATAAGTGGTAGAAGTAAAGCACCAATTTGCCACAGGTCAATAGCTCTTTTGCTACATGTGGTGAGTGGCAACCGCGTTGGACACCATGGATATAGTCTCTATTACAAGCGTGGCCAAATTGCAGCTTGGGAGCCACATGTGGCTCTTGAATGAAAAACTGTGGCTCCCAGGAGAACGTCAGCAAATCAGTTTAGGAAAGCAGCCCCAGCCTAGGAGTTCAGAAGGGGGTCGGGATGGTGGGGAGAAGTGTGGCATGGTCAGGAATGGCGGGGAGAAGTGGTCAGGAATTTAAAAAACTCACCACTAGCCTGCAGTCTTCTACATCAAGCAGCAGCTAAGTTTTTACTGTATAGGCCTAATTTTCATGGTAACTGTAAGTAATTATTAGAATCTGACATTAGTCGGATTGATATTTGTCCTCTTTTTACGATAAAATTAAAGTATGCAATGAATTTTAAACTTAGGAATTTTGGAGTAGGTAAAAGTATATGGCTATAGGCCTCAGTGAGGCTCTCAAAGGTTTAATAATCAACTTGTGTGACTCTTGAGTTCCATGTTTGGCCACCCCTGCTCTATTATATAATTGGTTTCCTTGTTCTATTGAGTGTAATGTCTCCTCATTTGTTGTTTATTACTTTTTGTTAATATACATATTTTTCT
This sequence comes from Podocnemis expansa, assembly GCA_007922195.1. Classification (NCBI taxonomy): domain Eukaryota; kingdom Metazoa; phylum Chordata; order Testudines; family Podocnemididae; genus Podocnemis; species Podocnemis expansa. Next base: position 559,407 of record ML682085.1, read on the forward strand.
TATTAATAAAATTCTCTCATCTTTCATTTCAATTTTCTGTTTATATTGCATTTACACCTTCATCTTTCTTTCCACTTTCCTCTTTGTGGTTGGCAACTTTTATAACTTTCTTCCAATTTGTGAGTGTACGCCTTGTTGTAGCAGTTGGTCTCTCTAGCTCCGCCGATGCCCAATCCATGTCCTGAATCTCTGGCCTGCCCCTTGCTCCTTGTCTCAGGTTTCCACTGGACACATTTATGCCAGCATTGCCCAGTCTCTCTCAACTCGTCTTCAGCTTGTCTTGGGCCCCTTACGGTCTCATCTCATTTCCTTTCATGGCATGTCCAACCACCTGGCCATCTCAAGAACTTTGTTACCTTGGTGGAGAGCAAATATCTGAGTATTGTTGGCTTTCCTGTCATTAAGAGTCATTTGCTGACACCTTTTCTGGTTGAGCAGAGCTCTTCATTCCTGTTAATATATTTTCTTTCCTTCTCCTTCCCCTCTTCTTCTTTCTTTCTTCTTCCTCCTCCTTCATCTTCATCACTGGATGTTTGCATGCATGGTTGCCCATTCTGCACCATACTCTGGTTATCTCTTTGTGGATGACTTGTCCGTTCAGTCCACCTGAGAGACTACCTTGCCCATCCAAGATATTTTTCAGCTTTGCGTTCTTTTACCTTTGGCTTTCCCTTCCACTATGCAGAAGTATTTGTTGCCTGCTGAATCCCTTAAGTCAACCCCTTTTGCTCTGCCCATTGTATCTCTCTTCTCCAAGGTCTCTCTCCAATGAACCTTTGCGGAGTTTCCCTGCTCTCCAAAGTTTCCTCATCATCATACCATCTGATTCCAATCAGTTGATTCTCTTAAGCATCCTTGGGATTTCTCATGGATCTTCAGTCATTTCCCATTAAACTTTGTATTGGGAGTGACAAGCAGCAACTACAGACCTTACAACAGAAACACTAAGGCACACATCCCTTGCATAAACCCTGTTGCCAACTCTGCCCACATATCTGCACAAATGATACCATCACAGGACCTAATCAATCCAGCTGCGCCATCAAGGGCTCATTCAGCTGCTCATCTGCCAATGCCTTTATGTGCCAGAAATGCCCCTCTGCCTTATACTTTGGACAAACTGGACTGTCTCTGTGAAAAAGAATAAATGGACAGAAGTATGACATTGAAAATAACAATGAAAAACCAATAGGGGAGCACTTCAATCTTCTTGCATATTCTATGAAAAATGTGTCAGTTGCAGTGCTCCAACAGAGAAACTTTAAAACAAGGCTTCAAAAGGAAGCCGCAGTGTTGGAATTCATATGCAGATTTGCTACCATTAAGTTGGGCTTGAATAAAGATATGGGCTGGTGTTCTCATTACAAAATGTGATTTTCCCTTGCCTCTTCAACTTCCACACTTTCTTATCTGTTGTTCCACACTGGCTGAATCAAAACAACTTGTTTGATTTGCTGAAATAATCTGAGCTGATCTTTGACTTACCCTTCACTGCTTTTTCTTTCCCATTCCATACAGCAAATTTTCCATTTCTAACATCTGACGAAGTGGGATTCATCCATGAAAACTCATGGTTGTTTTGCTGAACTACATTAACACAGCTACTCCTCTTTAACTTGTCAACATTAACTGTGACTCTAGAGCTGATTTTCAGCAGTTGTTAGTATCCCAGGTCTTTGGACATAAATTTGGAGTGATTGTCCTGTCACTAGGGCTGGCGGGGGGCGGGGTGGGGGAGGTGGAATGAGTGTAAACATGGAGAGGATTCAGTGGGGTAATGACAGATTAATATGCAACAGAGATAATATGTACTAATACATAATAGTTAATCACTGATCATCTCTTTGGCTTGTTAATATTTTTAATATTTCCCGTAATCATTTTGACTTATTTCCCTGCTTTAATAACAACTTGGGCTCATTAATAATCTGAATAATTCCCTCATTAATATTCAGTTGTTTCATTATTAGTCTAGTTAGAATAGAATCATAGGGTTGGAAGGGACCTCATGAGATCATCAAATCCAACCCCCTGGTGCTTGAACCCAGGCCCTTCCGCATATTAAGCAGAGGTGCAAGCTACTACACTATTTGCAGTAGTTCTCATCATTAACACTCATTTGGCTCATTGGTATTCTGAATGGTTTACCCAATTAATAAGTTGAACTCATTAATATTCCAAGATCCTTCATAACTGCTGAGTGAATGGGGGTTGTGTGAACTTCTTGCTGGCTGAGGTCAGGATGCTGTAGAGTAGGGGAAGAGCTAGGATGCCTGGATCCCTCATGTCCTTCTTTCTGTCTCTCTCCTTCCACACTCCAGGACACTGTCGTGATGGGGGCTGTGGGGGCCTATGACTGGGCAGGGGGTCTGGAGGAGTGGAAGAGAGACACCTACCCCTCAATCTTCATCAATGGCTCCTCATTAGGGGAGGGGGCCAAGGACTCGTACCTGGGTGAGTGACCTCCCATCCCTCTCCTTTCCCTATCCCTCCATGCATCCTGTGCTGACTCTCTTCCCTCCCCACAGGCTATGCTGTGACTTTGGCACGCCGGGCAGGCCATGACCTGTATGTGGCTGGAGCCCCTCGTTATCAGCATGTTGGGTGGGTTGGTGTCTTTCAGAGCGGCAGGGGGCAGATCGGAGACAGCAAACTGGGTGAACAGGTGAGCACTGTGCCCCAGCCACATCTCCACCTCTGTCCACCTGTCTGTCACTCTATAATACCCATCCGGGTGCCCTCCCACCTGGCAGCACACTTACCCCAACCCCATCCATCCCCTACATCCACCTGTTCATCCCTCCCCACCCAACTGTCCATCTCCCCTCCACCTCCCAACCATCCAACCTGCTTCTTCTCCATCCATTCCTCCAGCCATGTCCTCAGCAGGGGCATTGGTGGATAGCAAAAAGACCTAGGGCTCTGCACCCCAGCCCACCTCCTGTCTGCTCCCTAGTTTGGCCCTGCCCCCACTCTGTCTCCCTACTAGGACCCACCCCTGGTCTCCCCCCCAAACCATATCCAGACACAAGCCGCAGGGCCTCTGTGCGTTAGGCAGCCCCTCCACATATCTAAAGGCATCAGCGTGCACTGGAAGTGTTTACATATCTGAAACAATTTACTGTATGTGATATTCTCCCCCTTCCCCTTGACTATTCTGAATGTTGATTTTTCTGAATAGCACTGAATAATTTCATTCCGAGAGGCTGGTGCAATGTAGTTAGTTTTAAATGCTACACTGTGACTCTGAAGAAAGGGATCAAAGTCTCTGAGTAAACCGAGAAACTCAACAAAATTGCCTTGATTTTTTTGGTTTCTTCTGTTTCGTCATGGTCTCAAAGTGGAATTCCTTGTTCTTCTTCGAGCACTGCTCGGATACATTCAGTAATTGTCTCCGTGCCGGAGCGCCGGATTGGCCAGAAAACATTTTTCCTAGCCTGTCAGGAGAGGGCAGGCAGCCTCCACCCCTCGCGCCACCCCGTGGCTATATATACGGCTGCCTCCCAACCTCTCCTCAGTTTCCGCCTTGTGCATCAGATCTGGAACGTCCACTCCTTGTGAATCTCAAGCAGCCTGTCCTCCTTCTATGAGCTTTTTGCCCAACTGGGAGCATCTCTTCGTGGATATAATTCCACCTCAAGAGCCCTCCACCGTTGGGCTGGAACATCCTGCGATCATGCCAGGGTTTAAACCCTGCTCCGAGTGCTGCAAGGCCTTCCCCTGGGATGATCCCCATGGAAAGTGCCTCAGGTGCCTGGGCAAAGACCACATGGTTTCAGCCTGTTCCATCTGTCTCTCCTTCAAACCTCAAACCATCAAGGAGAGGGAACAACAGCGCCGTGCCCTAGCCTCTGAGGAGACTCGGCACTCTTCACCTGAGGCTTCAGGTCCCTGCCCGGCACCGAGATGCAGCTCGGCACCGGCACTTATGCAGCACCGTACCACCAGTAGCTGCTGCCGCCACACAACCTCGGGGCCAACTCTGGCACCCCGGCACCAACCTGGTGCCCCGTCGCCCTGGCACCGCTCGAGGTTGCCCTCGGGTAGCCCAGTACCGCTGGTACCCGGATCGCCCCGGTGCTGCTCCCCAACATCTCCAGCACTGATGGCCCGGTACAGTCCAGCCTTTTACCCCTTACCTTGCGGATAATCTCAGTGGTTGCCAGGGCACCTACCCTAGGAGCCCTCGTCCTAGGCCCACCTCACTGAAACGGTGGTCAGTTCTTCTCATACTCCATTCACTCGCGAAGCAGGGACCTAGTGTACTCAACTGGAACCTCCAGATTGGGGAACCTAAGGGATGGCACCAACATCGCATCCCCATGGAAGGTGAACAGCAGTGGGATATCTTGTTGGGGTCTTTCCATATCAGTGTCCTCCTCTGCGGCACCAGCCTCTGTCATAACCGGGCCAGAGGCCACATTCCAAGCAGAGGAGATCCTTGCTGAGTGACTTGTAGCTGCCTTCTCTGCCTCTCGGTCATGTACCCTGGCAAGGGGTGCCCCCCTGCCCCCTCTCCCCCAGGTGTCTTCTCACTACATTTGCTTGGAAACCTACAGCTCTACTGTGGGGTCACCCCCATGTGCGTTGGTGGCGCTTCAATAGGACTGCTGTTCCTCCCTAATTCTTGAGGAACTATTGACATATACTGGCTATCCATTTATGTGATGAACAGAGGGAAACAATCTAGAGCCCTGCTTCCTGCAATTTTCAGGAATTTAGGGGTCGTACCTCTCTCAAAATTGCCTTCCGACTGCCCGGCGGGGATAATACTTTGTTTGGGTTCTCTAACCCCAAGGTACCCTTGAGATACCATGGTAGTCACTCAGTGGGTAGATTCACTTCCTAGGTGGTAGGAAAATGAACCCTCCTTCCTTGGCAACAGGGACATCGCTGGCGCTGGGCACCCAGGGCGTGTGCCCTGAATCCCAGCGCCGGTGCCCCGGGTCTGGCGGGCCGGAGATCTGGGGCTCAGCCACCCGCGGCCGCAGAGCCCCGTCTCCAGCTGGGGATCTGGAGCTCGGCCGCCTGCAGCAACGGCGGCCACTCTGTCCCTGTTCCTGGCCAGGGGGCATGGCCTGAGACCAGGGGGCAGGGCTTGCAGGCTGGGGCGGGGCCTGGGGATGGGCCCGGGTCCCTCTCTGGGGCAGCAGTGCCCTTACTTGGCGACCATATTTTCGGGGGCAACCTTGTATCCAGGAGTTTCCCCTGGTGCTTACACTGGCGCGGCATAGCGGTAGCACTATCCCTCCTGGTAATGCTATAGGGACTCGAGACCATGACCTTATATAGCACCTCTATGAGCCTATTGGCCCCCTTGACTGGGTGGCCAAGAGATAGCTGGCGTTATTCCCTGTCTCCTCCTTCCCTCGTGTAGCCTTCGTGATGGTCCTCGTGATGTGAGAACCCACAAGATTATAGGCCAAAGCGGGCCTTCCCCGCAAACTCTCAAGCTACCGAGGCCCTTACAAGGACCAATCCAGTAGCACTACCTCAGGCCACCATGCCACCCTGTGGTGCTAGTGTCCTGGAGTTCCCCTCCTGCAAGAATCTGGTTCTTGGTAACTGACTCAGCTGGAAACATGCACTTGCACTGCACACTAATTTGAATCTTATAGCAAGCATACCTTATGCCCCTCTGCACTGCTGAACTTAGCCCTCAATATGCTGCTGTGAAGTGTCTCGCAAGACCCTTCTCGGTCGTTCTCAGGGCTCTCCCCCTTACATTCCCATAACTTCACCCTCACTCACATTGACCAGATCCTGCTAGGACCGGTCGTGGCCAGACCAAGGGATAAGGATATTCCCCTGCGACTACCTGCGTACCCCGCAGCCAACCAGATCAGTCCATGACTCTTTGGTTCCCAGATCAGGCCTTGATGTGCTCAGTCCATGGAGTAATATTTATCCTTCTTTGTTCTCGTGTGGGCCATGGTTATTATGGCTAACTCTGCACCTGTTGGCATCCAGTGTTTTCCCACGAGGTCACCCTGCAAGGCCCTGTGGCCAGATACTATCTTCTGGCCATCATACCTCATGCTATTCCACCTATGTGGAGTATCTAAGTGCAACCCTCTATGTTCATGTTGCGTCCTTTATTCCTGTTATGGTGACCTTGGTCCGACCTGCTTACGCTCATATGTCTTGGCGGGTTTGGTCTTGCCCCTGTCTTGGGTTGGCCCTCAGTTCTCAATTCTTCTGTGCCATGTCAAAGCCTGTTTGCCTCTTGACTCTGGCAAGGATCTTGTTGCTGGGCTTCTTCCCATACGGGACGTGTTGCTGTGCTGAAGGCAGAAGACCCAACTCCACCTGCCATCCATCAGCATGGCTAGTAGTCACCTATTACTGAATGCATCCATGCAGTCCTCAAAGAATAGTGGGTTACTCACCAGTAACCGTCCTTCTTCGAGAAGGGCTGCTCGGATCCATTCAGGTCCCTCCTCTCCGTCCCCACATCTGGAGTTGCCGACTCTAAGAAACTGAGGAGGGTTTGGGAGGCAGCCATATATATAGCCAGGGGGTGATGCGAGGGGTGGAGGCCACCTGCCCTCTCCTGACAGGCTAGGACAATAGTTTTCTGACCAATCCAGCACTCTGGCACAGAGACACCTATTACTGAAAGGATCCAAGCAGCCCTTCCTGAAGAAGGATGATTACTGGTGAGTAACCCACCACTCACCCCGAAGTGTTGTATCAACAGCAATCTAGCTTTTGTCTTTCTCTGCTCTCATTCTCATTTGCTGCATTTAACAACATCACTGTGAACTTTGCTGTCTCTGAAAGCTGCCCATGCCAACATGCTTGTTTTGTGCAATGCTAACTTTTCATGCTTTCTAAAAGAATCCAAGATCCAAAGGGGCAGCCATGTTAGTCTAGTTCAGTAAAACAAATGAGGAATCCTGTGGCACTAAGACTAACTAATATATGTATTGCATGAGCTTTTGTGGGAGAAAATCCTACTTCATCAGATGCTTTGAAAATGGGGGAACTTAGAGAATGGAAGGAAATAAATGCGGGGAAGTGTAAGTCATGGGAACAGATTACACTGTAACTGCAAATCAAAACAGTTATAAAGATTCAAACACTAGGGAACAGCATACAGAGGGAGATTAGGTCATGTTCCCATGACTTACACTTCCCTGCATTAATTTACTTCCATTCTGTAAGTTTTCTAATCTTCAAAACGTCTGACAAAATGGGATTCTCTCCCATGAAAGCTCATGAAATAGATATATTTGTTAGTCTTTTAGTGCCACAGGATTCCTCGTTTAAAAAGAATACAGTGCCCTTTGAAGTGTGGATATTTCACATGAAGTGGAAATTTTGGAAACATGGAGATATGTTTCTGAAAGGAAATTTGCTCCCTGGGGCCATGGCAGTGTTACCAACTTTTCCCACCAAGACAGGATATACTCATTTATTAGGTTTACTTCCTTGGGTGGGACGGGGGGAAGGAAGGTTGCAAGTCTGTTAGCGTACTGCTTGTATCACTTGTGTTTCTATACGGAGCTCCCTTCTTCCTTCTGCTAGGTCCCTCCTAATGGAACCACAATTGCAGGACCTCAGTTTCACAGGAGTGGATTCCTCCAACTCCCGATTCAAATAACCACCCACATATGCGCATTTAGCAATAAAAAAAGTTGTGTCTGAGCAGAGCAGGTCTATCAGCACTCTCAGCTGACCCCTTATACGTCACTGAACTCAGCAGGCTGAGTCACATAACACTTCTCTGCAGCTACCCTTATATGCCTCTGTACTGCACCAGACTAAACCTGAACATGCATTTGAGCAGGTTGGTTCACACAGCACTCTTCAGCTGCTACCCTTATAGGTCCCTGGACTCACTCAGGCTGGGTCAAAACTGCACTTTTCGGCTGTTACCCTCATATGCTCCTAGAGTCAATCAGCCTGGTATCTCCATCAACGAGTTTAGCAAGTGCCTTGATTACAAAAGTCATTTTACTGCTAAGTACCTAAAACTTAAATAATATTAATAACAAAAGGAGAGAAAAATAGCCATACAGAACATCAATATCCATACAAGGAAAGAAAAGAAAATCAGTTACAACATTACATAGATTCTATTGTATCAGGCCTAGAGAAAGAGAGAGTGCTATATAAGAACAAAGAGATGACGAGAGACAGAGTGTGTGTGTTGGGGGGGGGGGCATGTCCTGACCACTCTATAGCAGAAAGGTTTCCAGGAAACAGGCTGGTTCTCCAGTCAGCATGCTGGATGGAGAGAGACAGAATCAGCAACAAAAAAGTGAAGTCCCAGTGAAGAAGATTCAGTTGTCTAGGCATCAGAATTTGGGTCAAGGTTGTTGTAGGGAAGAAACAACTGGTTCAGGCAGAACACTAGGGTTGTTTTTAGGATAAATAATGACTTTTTTAAGCGGACAATTCATATTCCTGGAGTGGCTCGCTGGCACAGTAATGGTTCAAGAAAGCTCACAATACAATCAGGCAGATTCAGTATTTTGGGTATCAGTTAGCATGTCTGTGACTAGAATGGTCTGATATCCAGGGGTTAAAGTAAGCCAGAACACACCAGAATGATGTTCTGGGGCCCACTGTTTTTAGGGGCTCAGCATTCTGGGGCCCCTAAAAATAGAAAATGCAGCTGGAATGCTGCATTCTGGGGTCCACCATTTAAAAATTGTGGGTACTGGAATGCAGTGTTCCAGCTCCATTTTCTACTTTTGGGGCCCAGCAAATGCTGAGCCCCTAAAAAAGCAGGTCCTGGAATCCTGTTCTGGCATGTTCCAGCAGGACAGGGAGCTTCCTCTAGGCTGGGAAATTTTAAATCTCCTAACCTGAGCCTGCTTTGACTGAGCATGCTCAGAGTCTCTGAGCATGCTCAGTCAGCACAGGCTCTGGGTGGGAGCATCAGTACAGGCCGGGGCCACGCCATGTGGCAGCCAGGTAATAGGGCTCTGGGGGACAGGTGAGCTGCCCTGGTGGGGAAGGGCTTGGGGGACTGCAGGGGCCAGCGGTGGAACTGAGGGGTTAGGGAGGGGCATGGAGTGTCTGAGGGAGCAGGAGAAGCCAGCAGGGGGCTTGGAGTGTCTGGGGGAGTAGAAGAAGCTAACGGGAGAGCTTGGGTTGTCTAGGGGAGCAGGAGAAGCCAGTGGGGGCATTTGGGGAAGCAGCATGGTGGGCACCCTTTTGCTGTACATGGAGCCGCTGTGCCCCAGAGTGCTCCACTGGGGATGGGGATGGCCCTCGCCACCAGGCTTTTTGGGGGAGGACTGGGTCACTGGCCTCTGTGATCGGGGGGTATGGAGCTGCTGGGGGACAGGGAGAGAATACTGCTGGGGGGATGTGAGGGGCATGGTGTGTGGGTGTGGGTGTAGCTGGGGGTTGTGTGGGTGTAGCTGGGGTGTGTATGGAGGGGTGTGTCTGTGTAGCTGGGAGGGTGTGGGAGTGTAGCAGAGTGATAACCAATGCACATGGTACAGAGAAGTGCTTGCAAATGCCTACGTGGGCTGGGGCCTGGAGGATATGGGAAGGAGGCTCTGATGTGGGTGAAGGGGGCCTGGAAATTTAGGAGGGTTCTGGTGCCTGCCAAATTATACTTTAACCCCTGCTGATAACTGATCATGGGATAGGCAGGGGGAATTCAAACATCAAGACAATAGTTTAAAAACACAATGTCATTTCTTGCAGGCACGCCCCCCACCCCCTGCTTAATTACAAACAAATGGGATAGAAGCTCTGTCTCTCAGAGCCAGGCCCAGCTCTACTGTGAGGCAAGAGACAGACATGGCTTCAGGTGACAGTTCTTATGGGTGTCTAGCCCCCCAGAAGATCCGGCTGGCTCCCACCTCTTCAACTCTTGCCTAGCAGCTCAGGCCCTGTTAGTCAACCTGCAGCCAAAGATGTCCCTAGAGGGACACCTGGGGTGTGGGGCCCAGAGCGAATCACCCTCCGCGGGTCCCCCTCTATCCCCCCTGCACTGGGGGTGGGGCCAGCCGGCCTAGGGGACCAGGCGAACAGGCAAAAGGGTGGTCCGCCACCACAGCGCTGCCAGTCCGCCCCCCTACCACCATGCGCACTGCTCTGGGCTCCCTGCCAGAGCAGCAAGGGGGGGGGCAGCGATACTGGCTCCGCACTGCTTCCCACCCCTCCCCTGCTGCTCCAGCACGGAGCCCAGAGCAGCACGCGTGGCAGGGGGTGGCGGACCAGCAGCAGCGCTGTGGCGGCAGACCAGCCTTTTGCCTGCTCACTCGGTCCCCAGCATGAGGGGATGGGGGGGCCACACGGGGCCCCCCAAAGCGCAGGGCCTAGGGCAGCTGCCCTTTCTGCCACCCCCTAAGGACGGCCCTGCCTGCAGCTTAAGTCATGTAGGCAGAGTGCACTTTAAATCCCTCGGCAGCCATATGCTGGAGATTTATCCACTTTGGAAAACCGTTTTCAGCCTCCACTAATGAGATGGGGGGGTGGCAAATCAAAATTTGGCTTGGGGCGCTACAACACCTTGAGCTGGCTCTGCTCATAGCATAAGAGCTGATGAGATTGAATAGAGGACAAAGATAATATAAATAACAACAAAAAAAATCATGAAGCAAGGAAGAGAGGGAAAAAAAGAATCCCAAAGAGTCACACCTGGGAAAGGGGAAAAAAGGGAGGGGTGAGTTTGATAAAATGCTTGGAACAGTGAAAGAGCTTCCCCACCACCGCCACCTTTAAAAATCTGATCCAAGAAGTGTCATTAAAATAAAAACATGGGTGCACTATACCTGGAAGCTTCCTTAGTGGGCCATTAAGAGAAACAAAAGCTTGTAGACGTTCAGTCTGAGAGTGCCCTGGAACTTGAAACAGAAATAGACCATACCCATTCCTAACTTCTAATACAGATTTGACACCTTCATATAAACCAAAGAATCATTCCTAGCTGATTACAGCTTTTCCATTGGTACCAAACATGGCATATCACATATGGATTATTGGAAATATAAAATATTAACATGAAAAATAATAAATGTATGCCAGACAGCATCACACCAGGGTTAATTACTGGGCAGAAGTCAGGGGACACGTCCTGCACCAGGGGACTAAAATCACCTTCTCCAGTACTGGGAGAGAGAGAGCTAAATTGGTCACTCCTCCACCCCCTGCTTAATTACAAACAAACAAACAAACAAACAAGCGAGCCAGATTTCAAAAGCACAGAATAAATTTTAGGTGCACCATATTGTCACTGGCCCTGCCAGCTGGGGGATGATTCCCTGGGCCACCCACCCCTTTAACCAAATGGGTGGAGGGAGGGGGCCAATATCCACCTGACACCCTGGAAAGCGGAGGTGATCCCCACCCTACACCCTGCCACTGCTCTGGCTGGCTTTCAAGTTACTGAGCCATGGGGCAGGAGATGATCCCAGCCTGCTCCCCAGACCCACCTGGCCAACCTGGGGAGGCAGCCCCTGCTCCCAACTGCTCTGGCCCTCTAGCTGCCTTCAGGTCCCCCCCCCCCAATACTTACCACTACCATGCAGATGCTAGTCCTGAAAAAAGCAGGACAGAGCCTCTGCAACAGGAGAGAGACGGCTTTAAAGTTCCTTCTTCTCTCTAACTGAGCTGGATGCAGGGCTGTAACTACGGTGGGGCTGATGGGGCTTTGCCCCAGGTGTGCTGGAGCAGCTCAGTGGAGCCGCTTTATTAGAGGGGGCATTTCATGGTGCCAGCCCCAAGAGCCACTAATGGCAAGGGGAGTAGTTCTGATCAGAATGTGCCCCAGGTGCTGGATTGCCACGTTAGGGCTCTGGCTGGGTGCAACCCTCTGCTCAGTTCACAGCTTAGCTCCACCTATGCTCCTCCCACCCTGCAAACAGGGGAAATCAGATACGGGACCTCAGGGCAAACATCTAGGGCCTGTGCCCCGTTTGCCAGACAGCAGTGACGCCCCTGGTTCCCAGCTCCTACCTATCCATCTTTTGAGCCCAGTAGTTTCCAAACTGTGGCCCAAGGGCCAAGCGTGGCCCTTGGGGGCTTTCAAAGTGGCCAGAGGCTCCCCTACTGCCTAAGGACCTGGATGGAGAGCATTTCTGCAGAGCTAAAAGAGTAGTGCAGGCTCACTCCTTCTGCAGTCAAGGGGATTGGAGATCAGCGCTCTCCTCCCTCTGGCTGTAGCAGTGAGTACGTAAAGCTCTCTGTCTAGGTCCGTGGGTGCTGGGGTCCTTTCTGGAGCCAGAGGGAGGTGAACACTGATCTTCTGTCCCCCTGGTTGCAGAAGGGAGCCACCGCCTAGGGACCCAGGTGGAGAGCACAGGGCCGCAGGACACATGCAGTTTCCCTGCTGCAGCCAGTGAGACAGGAGATCCATGTTGACGCTGCCTCCTTGCTGATCTTCTTCCATTTAGCTGCAGTGGTGGGACATCTGCTGACAGAGACTGATGGCCCTTCAGTCGTCTGTGACCCTTGAGTCAAAAAGATTGGGAACAACTGGTCTGGCCCCTACAATCCCGTCTGTCTGTCCCTCCAGCCATCCCTCCACCCACATATACCTGTGCCCTTCTGTTCATCTCTCTGTCCCGCTCACATTTGTCCTTACATCCCCATCTGCCTGCTCTCTGTCTGTCCGTCCATCTGAACTTGTTGCCCTCACCTAGCTCTCTCCATTTTCCCACACATCTGTCTGCCTGTCTCCTCCCAGGTGGGCTCCTCCTTTGGGGCAGAGCTCTGTACCCTGGATCTGTCTGGCACTGGTGACACCGACCTGGTTCTGATTGGAGCCCCTGGCCACCTGAACCGCAGCTGGGGTGGGCTAGTCCGGGTCTGCGCCTTGGGGGACGAGGTGAGTCCAGGGATGTGAGCAGGGGGCAGATTGGGGGATGTGGAGGTGGGGTCAGAGCTGGGGAGTGGAGATATGTAGAGGGAGGTGGCGGGGAGGGGGGTGACAGAGGCAGGGTCTGATCTGTTTCTCTCCACTCCAGGGCTCACTGAACTGCACCCAGACATTGTGGGGGGCCCCTGGGGATGGACTGGGCCGGTTTGGGGCAGCACTGGGGCCCCTGGAGGACGTGAATGGGGATGGCACCAGGGATGTGGCCATTGGGGCCCCCATGGAGGACGAGGGCCGGGGAGCCCTGTACATCTTCCTGGGAGTGCCGGGGAGACTGGCTCTGAGAGAGGCCTACAGCCAGGTGAGACCCTGGGGCTGTGGGTTGGGAGTGAAGGGCACCAGAAGAGCTCGGATGGTAGGGAGTGGGGCTAGGATGGGGGTCTGCAGGTCAGGAGTGAGGGGGGCTGGCAGAGTTGTGGTGTGGGGAGTGCTGGCCTGGGCTTGGGGGCTGCAGGGCTTGGATGAGGGTCTGTGGTTTAGGAGTGAGGGTCAACAACAGAGTGGGGAGCCCTGAGCAGAGCTGGGGGGCTGCAGGTAGGGAGTTAGGGGCACCATCCCACCTCTCTTTATCCCCTTCCCCCAGCGTATCTCTGGCAGATTTGTTTCTCCCACCCTGCGGTTTTTTGGTCAGGCGGTGCAGGGGCGGCTGGATCTCAGCGGGGATGGACTGACGGACGTGGCAGTGGGTGCTCTGGGCCGGGCTGTGCTTCTCAGGTACAGGAGGAGGCGGTTGAGGACATGTTTGTGGGGAAGCTTGCAGTGCTGGTTGGCGGGGGAATTGGTGTGGCTGGTGGGGGGAGGAGGGTTTATCTGTCTGTCCCTCTCCGCTATCATCGGCATGTCTATCGCCCAGCAGGTCCCGTCCACTGATTCTCATCTCTTGCTCTCTGGTGCCAGTTCCAACACAGATCCCGCTGGATGAGGTTGGCTGCATGGGTGGTGTGAGCAAGGAGCCCAGGCAGGTCTCCTTGACCCTTTGCTTCAACCTCAGCCGGGTCAGCTTGAAGGGGCCAGGTGAGACCCCCACCTCATTTATCCGGTCCCCTCTGGTTCCTCTGTGCAGTCAGTCACTGCCTTGTCCTTTCACTCCTTTGCTTGATTTTTCTTGTTCCCCCTTTGCTGGATCACTCATTGTTTCCTTTCTTCTTCCCTTGCCTCCTTCATTGGTTCACTTCATTCATTTGCTTGCCTTTCACCTGGGTCGGTCCTTTCTTCCTTCCTTCTTTCCCTCCTTGTCGACTTCTTCTTTCTTTCATTGGTTTGCTTTAGATCTCCCTTCTTCATTCGTCCCCATCCTTGGTCCCTCCTTCATTTGTTCCTTCCTTTGTTCTTGCCTTCCATTTATTCATTTCCTCCTTCATTCTTTCATCGATTTGTTCCCTTCTTCATTCCTTCCCTTGTTCCTTCCCCACTCTCTCCTCAGCTTCTCTTCATGCCAATGTTTCCTACGAGCTCCAGGTGGATGCTGGGAAATCCCGCCCACGTCTAGCGCTGTCCAGTGGGACCTCTCAGCTTGTGGAGACCCTCCAAGTTGGCACCGTGTCAGCCTGCACCACAAAAGTTCTGAATGTCCTGGTATGGCCCCACACCCAACACCCCCTCACCCCCAGGCACTATTAGATGGGAAGATTGCAGCACTGGGTGGGTAACTGCTGGTTGGGGGCCCTGCTAAAGGAAGTTCGCAGCACTGGTCAGAGAAGTTCTGTGCTGAGGGCACTGCTATGGGGAAGCTCACAGCCCTTACCCCTCCCCTCAGCCCTGCCTAGAGGATTTTCTGACGCCAGTGAAGCTGCAAGTGAATTTCTCAGTCCAGGGGGAGCCGATCCTGAGCATGGGAGGCCTGACTCCACTGCTGTCTCCCGACACGAACAAAACCATCCACGTACAGGTACTCTTCTTTCCCCTGCACTAGACCAGATGCCTGGGTCTCTTCCTTTCCCTCCCCTGCTCCAGGTGCCAGATCCTTGGTACCCATTGACCCCACCTGCCTGCCTCCCATTCTTTGACTTGGGCTCCTGGGTCCCTGTCAGAGTGGGAAGAGCCCCAGGTGAGGAAGTTGGAGACCTGGGTCCCTTCATGCCCTAACCTGGGATTCCTGGGCCCTTCAGGTGCCCTTTGAGAAGCACTGTGGGGAAGATGATGTGTGTGTGGCTGACCTGAAGGTCTCCTTCAACTTCTCAGGGTGAGTGAGACACTGCAAAACCCCCAGCCAGTGCCTCCCCCCACAACACCCCTAACTGAGATGGGCTAGGACTGGAGTATGTGTCTGGTTTCCAGGTCACCAGGTCTCAGACTGAGTCCCAGTTTCCTACTCAACTTGACAGTGCAGGTCGAGAACATGGGAGAAATGGCTGATAGGCCAGTGCTGACGTTCCGGTATCCCTCACAACTCTCCTTTGCGGGGGCCTCTGTCCTGCAGGTACTGGTGGCTGTGAATCAGGATTGTGGGCCAAGGCTGGGCTTGCAGAGGACTGTGGGTCAGGAATGAGGGGCACTGTCACTATGTTATGCTCTTAAAAAAGAAAAAATTCCAGGAGGATCTTGTTCAGGTGTACAAGACAGTAGACTGCATTTATTGTGAATACAGGAGTTTCGAAAGCAATTACCTACACATACACTTTTCCCAGCCCAAGGCCATCCTGGAGGCAGGGAAAGCAGGGCCCAGGGCCAATTGGCCTCTGAGGCCCCTGTTCCCCCATGCTGCGGGGCAAGGTGGGCTGGCCCAGAGACCGGGCTTCGCACTTCCGCCCCTCCCCTGCTTGCCGCCAAAGACAGTGGGGTCACAGTGAGGGCAGTGCGGCAGTGGGGGGGGGGGAGCAGCACAGACCCCGTGATGGTCACCCTGCTCACTCCCCCCCCCGGACAGCGCCCCCACCTCACACGGTTGTGGAAGTGGAATATAATTGTCAGCATAGGCACCATTCAAGTTAATCCACTGCAGAATGGGGAGCCAGGTTCTGTCAGTTACCTAGATGGTTGCAGAATGAACCCAGAGTCCTCATCCTTACCACATCTTTATAATGGTCAATTTCCGTTGGGGTCTATGGATTTTTCTGTGTCAAGCCGCTTTTGCATCTGGTGTGATGAACAATCACTCGTAATGTAGCCAACATAACAACTTTCTGTTATCTCGTTGTTTCTTTTTCACACTTCGCCTTTTCCTTCCCTTGGCCGTTGACACCTCTAGCTGTTGTGGTTTTCTTTGTCTGCATTCTTTGGCCATTTAGATTATTAAAACAAAGTATCTTCACTCCATCTTACTGTCAGGGAGATCTAGTCACCATCTTTCCATTTCATTATCACACGCATACCTCATTTATGCAAACTAAGGGGCTGACGCAGCTGAGCAACTTGCATTGCTTGCTGTGCAGCCCCTCCGGCACAGGCCCGATCCTGCCCTCCCAAGCTCTGCTGCCTGCCCGGCCTCACTGCAGTGGAGTGGAGGAGCCAGCCCAGCCTACCCCCAGCCAGCCGTGCCTGCCTGGGGGGCAGACGGGCCGGCACTGAGCTCCAGCGTGCGGGGTCTGGGCGCTAGAGTGGCCGCTCCCAAAGAGTTTTGGCTGCTTCGCTCTCAGCTCCCCCCCACCCCCCAAGGCCATAGAGCTGGCCCATTCAGACTGGGGGCAGGGGGCAGGGCAAAGTGGCTGAAACTCTTTGGAAGCGGGGCAGGCTGCTCCAGGGCCCCGACCCTGCATGCTGGAGCTCAGCGCCAGACCCCTCTGCCCCCAAAGAGGCACGGCCAACTGGGAGTAGGCTGAGCTGTCTGCTCTACCCCGTTGCGGTGAGGCCAGGCGGGCAGGCAGGTGGAGCAGTCTCTGGCTCCCATTGCCCCCTTCCCTGGGAGTTGGAGGGGGGGCAGTTAGGGCCCCCTTCTGTGGCCGCTGCAGCGGTGTGGCCAGGCCCCCAGCCTCTCCTCCGGCTGGGGGGAATCTCTCACTGACCCTGTGCGGAGAGTCTGCCCAGGCTCAGTGAGAGCTGACTCTGAGCAGGAGTTTTAAAATCTCCCAGATCAGAGTCTCTCTCCCCGCAGGGACTGCAGCTGCCGGCCAAGAATGGCCGGCGGCCTTCCCTGCGCCAGGCAGCCCAGGGGGCTGCGCAGCCATGCAGCTTAGAGGGAACATTGCTTAAAAACCAAACCAACCTAAAACAAAATTATAACTAACAAATTAAAGCTACATTCCAATAAAACAATTATGCAAAAGGAGAAATTGCATCCCTAATAAAGCAAGGATACTGTAGTGGAATGATATATCAATATGGATTCCATTGATATCAACTAACAATCAAAGCGCATTCACAGCAAATGGTTTTTGCCACAGACTGGGGTACGTTGGGCAGAGTGCGGTCAGGTGTGTCAGGCAAGATGTGTTCTTATCAGTGTTGTTTTGTGTTCCCCGCTGATATCAGTTAGGCTGCATGTGTGAATGCACGCTTGAGTCTCTGAAGGTGTGTTCTCTCAGGATTACCGCTGGCTCAGATCTCTAGGAACTCTGTTAGCCCAGTGATCTAGAGCCCTTGATGAAGCAGCTGGCTTGATTAGGTCCTATGACTGTGTCTTTTGCGCAGATATGTGGGCAAAGTCAGCAACAGGGTTTGGTGCAGAAATATGTGACTGCTTTAATGGTTCTGTTGCTGACTTTGCCTACATATCTGCGCAAAAGACACAGTCATAGGACCTAATCAAGCCAGCTGCTTCATCAAGGGCTCATTCACCTGCTCAATGTAATTTATGCCGTCATGTGCCAGAATGGCCCCCGCCCCCCCCCAAAAAAACCCCAAAGGGACATGAATCCGACATCAGAAATAACAACACTGAAAAGCCAGTAGAGGAACACTTTAATTTTCCCAATCACTCCATTGATGATTTGTTAATAGCCATACTTAGACAAATGGATTACAAAGCAAAGCTTCAAAGAGAAACTACAGAATTGGAATTCATAAGCAGATTTGACACCATCAATTTAGGATTAAACAGGGACTATGGTTTTCTTTCTCATGACAAGTAATTTTGCTTTCCTTTTTTCCTCATCTCCATCTAAAATGCTGTTCCCCACTGTTTGAATCAAACAACTGCGTTGATTTGTTGTAACAGTCTGACCTGATCTTTTGGCATACACTTTCCTGCATTTATTTTCCTGTCATTCATTTGTAGTTCTCCATTTTCAAATGTCTGAAGTGGGATTTTGTCCCATGTAAGCTCAAGTGAAAAATAAGTTCTTCTTCGAGCGCTGCTCAGGTACGTTCAGAAATAGGTGTCTCCGAGCTGGAGCACTGGATTGGTCAGAACTTTTTGCCCTCGCCTGTCAGAAGAGGGCAGGCGGCCCCCCCCCCCCGTGGCTATATATGTGGCCACTGCCCAACCCCTCCCCAGTTTCATTTCTTCCACCTTCTCGTTGCTTGTGGAACTGCCTGCTCCTTGCACTTCACAAGCAGCTTGTCCTTCATTCAATTTATGAGTTTTTCACCTGACTGGGAGCACCTGTTTGTGGACTTAGTTCCACTGAAGACAGTCTCCACTCTTGGGCCAGAACACTACGTTACTCCGCTGTCTGCCATGCGGGGGTTCAAACCCTGTGCTGAATGCGGCAAGGCCTTCCCGCGGGATGACCCCCATGAGAAGTGCCTCCGGTGCCTGGGCAAAAGCCACTTGGTCACCGCAAACTCCATCTGTCTGTCCTTCAAGCTGAGGACAATCAAAGACAGGGAGCAAAGGCGCTGTGCCCTGGCCTCTGAGCAGGCTCAGCACACCTCTCTCGAGGCTTCGGGACCTCCTACGGCACCACGTGCCACTTCAGCACCGGAACCCCCCTGGCACCACTCCGACAGGGGCCACAGGACAAGCTTGGTACTGACCTTGGTACTGCGGCGCCGATATAGACCGGCATCTCTGAGACAGGGCTCTTCCCGGGACTGGCCGCACTTGACCCTGGCACCACGGCACCATCACAGCCCTGTGTCTTCAATGCAGGGCTCCCCCTGGGACCGGTCAGGTTCAATCCCAGTACCATGGCGCCAGCACAGCCCCTCACCTTCGACATAGGTCTCTCCCCAGGGCCAGTCAGGGTCGGTGCCAATCCCGATGACCCCAGAGGCAGTGGAAGCTGCCAGGGCGCTCCTCCTGCTACCTACACCTCCCTCACTAGCACCAGTTAGGCGGGGCAAGCCGGCCTTCATGTCGAGGGCCTGGGCCCAGTACAAGCGGCACCGCTCTGCATCCCCCCTTTTGACCCCATAGATCAGGCATATTGCTCCTGCCTGTCGAGTACCGGACTCACAGGCCGGAGCCTGGCCAGTGATCCAGGCCCTTGGTAACTCGCTTGTGGTCTCCATACCAGAGGTAAAACCCTACTGCTCGCTACTACCAGCTGATTCACAGCCTGGCACAGTCCACTGAGTAGCCAAGAGGTCTTTACCCTCAGAGTAAGGGCTCCAAGACCTGGGCTGGGTACCCTGAGTCAGGTGGGGCACAAGTCTGACCTCAGTCATCATCCCCTTCCAGAGTCTACCCAGTAGGGCCCCCTTTGTAGCTTCCTCCCTAGGATGGGCATAACGCCAGGGTCACCCCAGTCTAGTTCTGGGACAACCCTGCTCGGATATCCTGCGGGTGCAACTCCCTCTCCTCATCACACTCTGAGGGTTTTCTAGCCACCACAATCACGATTGGGCATTATGCTCAGGCCTAATCAACCACTCGGGATCTTTCTCATTGACAGACCTCTTATTACACCAGCCGACATCCCAACCATTGACTGGGAATTCAGTAGCTAGCCATCCCCGACAGAACCCACTCTCAGGATAAGTTCTAATAGCAATAGCACGTTCGTAGAAGGCGCTTCAGATAAACCAGAAGTGTCTTAAAGGAGGGTGCGGAATGTGCACCTTCGGGGTGGCGAACCTTCTCCGCTCCCTCGGTAGATGCTGTTCCTTTCCCGCCGTACATCCTGGTTGCCCCTAGGGGCCCTTCCTTTGGGTGCCCCCATCCTAACACAAGCCTCTGTGCGTCGCTGAGCTTAAAATGGGGTCCACACCGGTTGGACTGTTCCCGGTGCTACAAAGTCACATAGGCCAATCTGAGCCTAGTCCTGTAGGCCACGGGACTTGAGATTTGGGACTACCATATTTATGTGCCCTCCCCTGGGTGTCACTTATCACAATCAGCTCCTTACTACCTATACTCAGTCGGCTGATTGTCAGCCAAAAAAAAGAGGAAAAGACAAGGGAAATGCCGATAATACCACTTTATCGTGTTGACACGTTATCGATACATGCAGTCCTGTTCAACAGGGACCACCACAGTGCCATCGATATGCTCTCGTAGGCCTGGGATATACTCATCAGGCTCATGGGAAGTTCTTCTCCTGGCCTGCCATGTATGGGGCCATCTGGTTGACCAGACACTTGCCTTTCCCCATGGTGATCCGGTGCTTCATTTGCAATGTGCTCTCCAAGGTCATCGGCTGCCACCTCTGGCCGTTCATCCTCCCTCCCTCAATTTAGGATGAAATAGCCCTCCTAATCCCTACCCTACCAGCTGGTAGCGCACTTCTTCTATGGGACGTCAAATGCCTCAGATTTCTGTAACTATCGGCCTTATGGCACAGAAGTGTCCTATGATGCCGGACCAAGGGAAACATGGTCTACTTTCCCTCCACCAGTTATGGCAGTGTCCGTTTCCACCAATGCCAGCCCGGCAACCCTACTGCCTCCTGAATTCCCTTAAAGGAGGTACATTAACATGTATTACTGCCAGAACTCTAATCTTCTGATTTTATCCTGTGTCTGCCAATATGCCTTTAGGCAGAGTGGTTAGAGTCGCATTCCTTGACTTTAACCACGATGCATTCATATCTCATTTATGCGTAAGATGACTTCAGGCTCTCCTGCTTAAATGCCACAATAGGCGCTCAGACAAACTGGGCCTACTTTTTCCACTGGGTTAAGTCCTGAAATCCCTGCTTATCTTTGCTGGGCGATGGTCCTTGGGTCGATCTCCTAGACCCCTCCAGGACCATGCTTGTTGGACAAATACCCATGTTGGAGTTATGCTGTGCTGAAGGTGGAAGAGCCAACTCCACCTGCCATCCATCAGCATGGCTGGTAGTCACCTATTTCTGAATGTACCTGAGCAGACCTCGAAGAAGAATGGTGGGTTACTTACCAAGATGGGCTGCTCGGATTCTTTCAGAGCCATCCTCCCATCCCCACTTTTGGAGTTGGTGACTCTTAGGAACTGGGGAGGGGTCGGGCGGCAGCCACATATATAGCCATGGGTTGGTGTGGGGGCAGTGGCCGCCTGCCCTCTTCTGACAGGCTAGGGCAAAAAGTTCTGACCAATCCGGTGCTCCAGCACGGAGACGCCTATTTCTGAATGAATCCAAGCAGCCCATCTCGAAGAAGGATGGTTACTGGTAAGTAACCCACCATTCATTAGTCTTTAAAAGTGCCACAGGACTCCTTGTTTGTTATGTTACCATAATGGTAATGTAGAGCACGTCATGAGCATTCCAAAAACACTGGACACGACAGACTTTGCATTAGACCAGATGCAGTTACATTGTGAGGGTGAACAGGAAAGATATGCAAATCACATTACAGGGAGAGCGGGGGGCAGACGGGTGGGTGGAGCATGTCACAGGTACCAGTCCCACAGCCAGCCCAGGGCAGGAAGGGGAAGCCATTTCCCCCAGCCAAGCCGCCACAGAGAGGAGGGACAAGGGTTGGACATAGATTCCTGTCCAATTCCTAGCAGCTAGAGAAAGAAATCAAATGGGCAGTGGGACACAGTGGGAGAAGAACAGAGCCACCCCCCTGCATCCCCATATGAGGGGCAGGCAGTGGGAAGTGTACAGCAGGAAGAGGGAGACGGGAGTCACGTGACCAGTTATGTGTCCTGCTCCTCCAAAACTCCTCACCCTGCTAGCACCCACCAACAAAAATAAAAGTTGGTGCTTGTACCCTCCTTTCCTGCTTCCCATGCTGGCCAGCTGGGTGCAAAACCAGCCCCCCCCGCCACGTGAAAGTTGCTTACCAGCCCTGAGTGAGAAAAAACTTGTAATGTGGGCCCTCACATGAAAAGTTGGACACCCTGGTTTAAATTGTAATCAGCTGTTTAAATGTTTTTGACAGGCAATTATCATTTAAACTAGGGCGAGATGGTGAGAAGGGAGTGGCAGTCCGGCATGGCTCCTCCAGCCTCCAACATTAAGCCATTTACATGTTTTATTTTTAGACTGTGTAAATGGATTCCAAATTTACATCCTTGATGTGAAGAGGGGAAATGACAACCCTCATAAAGGAAGGTACCAGTGTCACACAGGAATTAGCCACCAGTATGGATTACATTGACAGCAAATAACGATCACAGAAAATGTTTTTTGCTCTAGACCAGGAAGTTGCCTATTGTAACAAAAGCCTTCAGGGTGTTTCTAGGAGATACAAACAAGCTCTTGAGGTGCTGCAGGCAGGATGTTCCCAGGCAAGTGTGAACAGGGTTGCAGAAACAGTGCCTCAGGGTGTTACAGCTGATGGTTGTTAGTTAGGTTTGTCTCTTAGCTAATAATAATAAAAGACTGGCCCACGCCTAACTAGCCCCCTTCTTCTCCCATCTCCCCAGGCCCAGTGGCCGGTGTCTCTTGGTTGCACCATGACTGGAACTCCAGGCCATCTGTCTGCTCTCAACAGCTCCTGCCAACTCAGCCCCCCAGCCATGCGGGGGAGGACAAAGGTAAGGGGGCTGGTACATGCACTGAGCACACCTGGTCTCGGCACCCATGGCTGGCTCTTCACTGAATCTCCATGTTCTCTGGTCTCCTTCTGCAGATTTTTCTGCGTCTCTCTTTCATGGTCTCGCCTGATGCCTCCTTGGGAGATGACCCTGCCTCCTTCACACTCCGTGCTGACTGGTGCGTCCCTGGCAAGGGAATAGGGGTGGGGCTGGGATTACATGCTGTTCATGGAAGGGGAGCACCCCACATGCATCCTTCCGTCCATCCATAGCTCCCCATCCATCTGCCCCACGCACACATTCACCTGTCTATCTGCGCCGACATCCCCTAGAGACATTCCTTTTTCCATCTTTCACTCTGTCTGTCTGTCCCTCCCATCCCTGCACACATACCTCTCTCTGTTTGTCCCCCCGTCTAGACATTCCCCCATGTTTCATCATCCCTCTGTCTGCCCATCCATCCATCACATGCCCCTCCATTTGTCCATTCCTCCATCCCCTGCATATTTCTCTCCATTCACCCCCCCCACATCCCTCTGTCCCCTTCACACGTCATTCTTTCTATCCATCCCCTGCACATAACCCTCTGTCTGTACTTGTCTGTCTGCCTCCATAATTCCTCCACCTGTCCATCCCCCAGACACATTCCTTCATGTCTGTCTCTCCTTCCCTCTATTTGTCCGTCCATCACCGCCCATGTCCCTCCATCTCTCTCAAATGTTCATCCATCTGTTTGCCCCCCATATCCCTCAATCCCCACAGGTTCCCCTATGTCTGTTTCCCCTGCACATGCCCTTCCATCTTTCTATCCATCCAGCCATCCTCCACACATGTCCTCCATCTGTACAACGCTGTACATGTTCCTCAGTCTCTCTGTTCGTCCATCCATCTGCCCTCCTCCCCCACCCATCCCTCCATCTCCACAAGTGCCCCTGCTTTCCCCTGGCTCTCAGCACTCAGCTGCTGGCTGTGGGGGAGGAGGAGCTGGACCTCTGTCCCACACGTGGTGCTGGTGGGGAGGGACCAGGCCCCAGAGTGCAGCTTAGCTGAACATGTTTTGATTTCTTCCCTCCAGTCAGAATGAGAATGAGACCCTGGAGGACAACGAAGTCACACAGGAGCTGCCACTTTTGCATCCAGTTGGGGTCATCATGATGGGGTATCACTAGCCCCCTGCCCCTCATCCCATTCCTCCCCACTTCTATCCCCCCTACAGACCCCATTCCCCTGGAGCGCTGGGCCCTGCACAGACCCTGATGCCCCCCATGTATCTCCCCAGGTTGCAATCAAACACGTACGTCAATGTCTCCGCAGAGATGCCAGAGCACAAAGAGATTTCCCATCACTACCAGGTGAGATAGATGGGCACCTGGCATGTGGGCATGGATGCCTACAGTGAGATCAGAGGGGCTGAGACTGGGTGCACTCAGTGCATGGCACACAAACTGAGATGGCAGGGACTGAGACTGGGTGTGCTAGATGCGTGGCACTGCCCTATCAAGGTCACATCTTTCTTCTCCTTTAACTCCGTTCCTCTTTCCTCCACTCCTCAGGTGCAGAATTTAGGGCCCGGGGCTATCCCCGTCAATGTGACTTTTGAACTCCCCATCCGGACTGAACTTGGCTTTGTCTGGAATGTATCTATGAACCATGTTGGTGAGGTGAGCCCCTGAAATGGGAAAGAGGCGGCTTAGGTTTGATGTGTTAGAACGGGGGGGCTGGGAGCCAGGACTCATGGGTTCTGTCCCTGACTGACCTTCTCCATTCCCTTGTAGGAACATCAAGTCATGTGCACCCCTCCACTGACACTCCGCATGGGGACTGCAACCAAGACCCCAAAGGAACCAGTGACAGTAATATCTGAGTTCAGATGCAGCCACCTCTGGGGCTTGGTGCAGGAGCAGTTTATACAGGGACCCCTCACCTACTGCTGAGATGCAGCCACCTCTGGGGTGGAGTGTGGGGACTGGGTATATGGGAATTCCTCACCCAGTATTGAGATGTGGCTACTTCTGGGGCGGGTTGCCTGTTTCATAGCTGTTTGTGGCAGGTGGCACAATCTGACTGCATTTCCCTTTGCTCCCAGCGTGGGTGTCTGGGGGCTTCTGTCTGCACCCGGATCTGGTGTCAAGTCACCTCTCTGGCCAAGAGTGAATATGTCCAATTTTTCTTCTCTGGGAGGTTATATCGAGCCCAGGATGGTGTTAAGGTAAAGCCTGTTGGAGGTAGGGTGCCCTCTGATGAAGCCATGGGGTGGTGCAGCCCCCTCCACCACACTGGCTGTCTGCAGTCCTCACCACGCTCTCTCTCTGTCTGTCTGTCCTGAAGTTGGAAGCCGGTCGACTCCGACTCCGTAGCGAAGCAGCAGTCAGCATTGATGAGACCAAATATTTCCAGACCCAGCCAGAGGAATTCCAGTATAGCCAGGTACTTGGGCCTGGACTCCTGGGTTCTTTGGGAGGGGAGTAGGGGGTAGTGGTTAGAGTTGGGCAGGGAGCTAGAAGTCCTGGGTTCTCTCCTCTAAACTTTTCTCTCCTCAGATCACTACAGAGGTAGAAATCATTTCCAATTTCAATCCAGTCCCGGTGATCATCGGCAGCTCCATTGGGGGCATCCTGTTTTTAGCTGTGGTTGTTGGGCTCCTGTATAAGGTAGGTGTTCTTTCCCCCTCCCTTCAGCTGAGACCAGGCACACTCAGTTCATGGCAGAGATGCACAGCGCTGTCTATCAGCAATCCTCTCTCTAACACTCATCTCCTCCACACCTCTTCTTTCTCCCAGGTCGGCTTCTTCAAGAGGAATCGACCCATGAGCCCAGAGGAGACCCCAGGAGGGGAGATGGTGTCTGGGGGTCAACAGGGAACTGAGGCCTCCCTGGAGACCCACCAAGAGGCCCCCTCAGAGACTTCCCCAGAGGCCCCTGGTACACAGGAATCCACTGACACCAAGGAGGCATCATGACACTGGCAGAGATGGATGGTGCTGAGAGCTAGGACTCCTGGGTTCTTGCTCAGTTCTGGGAGGAAAGTGGGGTCTAGTGGTTAGAGCAGGGGGGGGACTGGGATCCAGACTCCTGGGATCTCCTCTGAGTCTGGGTGGGAAGTAGGATATAAAGTTAGAGTGTGGGTGGGAGCCAGAACTCCTGAGTTTTATCACTGACTCTGGAAGGGGGGTGATGTCTGGGGGTTAGAGCATGGGAGGGTGAGAGCCAGGACTCCTGGATTCTCTCCTGAGCTCTGAGGCTTGCGTTTCAGAGAAGTATCTTGTCTACTTAGTTTATTCTGGTTTCTGTTCTACTTTTGGTTTTGCTTTAACAGAAAACAAAATTACAAAGAGGGAAAAAAACATCCTTGACATGATCTGGACTAGAGCCCAGGCTGTGCTGTTCATTGATGTCTGTGAATGTAATCTCTGTTTGTAACATGCATATGGCTTCATTTGTTTTCAAAACGCCAAGTGCAAGTGTCATGTCGAGTGTCTGGGCAAAGGCGTTTCCAGACTGGCTGCTAGTGGCCTGGTTTATTGCTATGTTATTGCATGTTGTAGGAGCTTGAAAGCACGAAAAGATCTCAGCAGACCCAATCCAGAGGCTCATCTCCCTTCCAGTGCAAACAGTGAGGAAAGGGGGGTTGAGATTGCCTACAGCCAGCTACCATCTCGCTGCACCATATCTAAGGTTGCCTGCAAAATTCTGCTGGAAGTCAGAGGCAGATTTTGGGGTAAATGAAGCAGGCAGTCGCCTAGGGCCCTCAGCAGTAAGGGGGCCGCATAGTGGCTGCCTGCTTCACTTACCCTAGTGCTTGTGGGGTGGTGGGGGAGCAGGGGGCTGCGGACCACAAATGCCAGAAGCTGTGCCAGCTGCTTGCAGGGGTGTCGCTGGCACTGGGCACCCAGGGCACGTGACCCGAATCCCAGCGCCAGTACCCCGAGTCTGGCGGCCCCCCCACTCTGGGGCCCAGCCGCCTGCGGCCATGGCAGCCCCGTCCCAGCCGCCTGCAGCAGCGGTGGCCACTCTGTCCACGGCCCCAGCCAGGGATGTGGGGCCCAGCCACCCGTAGCTGCTTCCGGCCCTGTCCGCAGCTGGGGATGCGGGCCCCAGCTGTCCGTGGCCACTTCCAGCCCTGTCCCTGGCTGGGGATGCAGGCCCAGCCGCATGCGGTGGCACGCGGCAGCTTCCGGTTCTGTCCCCGGCTGGGGGTGTGGCCTATGAGCCAGGGGCGGGGCCTGTGAGCCGTGTCCCGGGTCCCTCCCCAGGGCAGCAACGCCCCTGGCTGCCTGCCTGCCTGGCCTCTCTCCAGCAGGGGCAGAGCCGTGCTCCACGCCTACTCCCAGCCGGCCACTCCTCTCCAGGAGAGGGAGGAGAGCAGCTGGTGCAACACTGCAGCTTGCTGGGCATGGGCCCCCCAGGAGCTGCCTGCTCCGAAGAGTTTGGGCCACTTTACCTCCAGCCACCCCAGGCCCGAATGGGCCTGATCCCGGGTCTGGGGGCCAGGCAGCCTCTATTCAGGCCTGAGGTGGCTGGGGGTGAAGAGCCCAAACTCTTCAGATTGGCCGCTCCAGGGGGCCCCCACAAGCCATAGCGCCATGCTGGCTGCTCTCCTCCCTCCCCCTGGGGAGGTGCAGCCGGCTGGGGGTAGGCGAGGAACACTGCTCGGCCCCCATTGCAGGGAGGCTTGGCAGGCAGATTGGCAGCACTGCTTCTGGCCCTGGCAGTCCATGGCTCCCCGCTCCCCCCATAGGAGTTGGGAATGTGAGAAGGTGGTTAGGGTGGCAGTGGGGGCCTGGGGCCCAGGTCAGGTCAGCATTGGGGGCCTAAGGGGGCCCCATAACGGGCCTTCACATAGTGCCCCCAATTGCATAAGGGCGCCTCTGCTGGAAGGTCACCCCTCAAATGACCCTAAAATTCTGGGAACAGGTCAGACTGACTTGCCAATTGGTAAACTGGTAGGAGGTGCCGGATGGAATTTGAGGTGCAGCTTTGGGGTTGGTTAGCCCTAGGCCCTAATCAAGGCTGTAAAGCAGCATCAAAT
This sequence comes from Podocnemis expansa, assembly GCA_007922195.1. NCBI lineage: Eukaryota > Metazoa > Chordata > Testudines > Podocnemididae > Podocnemis > Podocnemis expansa. The sequence goes on from ML682085.1 coordinate 587,004, forward strand.
TTAGGGGGTAGGGCTTGTGCTCACCAGAATGTTACCTCCAAATCATGTTTTGTCCTATGCAGCCAGGGGCAGCACAGGCACCCCGAACCCCTATTGTCCCCTCACTAAATCAACAGTGAAACATTTTTTTTCTTCAGAAGTTGAACCCCAACAGTGGAGATGCTGGCTCTTTTAACAGGCAGCCGCTCCTACCAGGGACGGATTAACTCACTTGTGGGCCCAAGGCTATAAGATTTTGTGGTGCCTCTGGCTGACCAGTGGCCAGCCTGGGGGCAGGAGAGTGGGGTCTCTGGCACCCAGGAAGCCATACTCACATTGGTGCCCCTCTCCATCTGTGGCAGCATACCGTGTCTCACTCCCCATGCCCAGCACAGCCTGTGGGGTTGGACTGGAGAGTCGGTGGGTCCATGTCCCGCCCTCCTCCTTCTGTGGGGGCAGTGAGGTAGCCCTGACAGGCTCTCCCTGGGTCCCTTTTTATGCCCAGGTCAGGGTTGGGACACACCATGATGTCTGTGAGCTGTGACAGGCTGGGCAATGGGACTCATAGACTCATAGACTTTCAGGTCAGAAGGGACCAATATGATCATATAGTCTGACCTCCTGCACACTGCAGGCCACAAAACCTTACCCATCCACTCCTACAATGAACCTCAAACCCATAACTGAGCTATTAAAGTCCTCAAATCATGATTTAAAGACTTTAATACAGAGAATCAACCAGCAAGTGAGCCATGCCAATGCTACAGAGGAAGGCAGAAAGCCCCCAGCGCCCAAGCCAGTCTGCCCTGGGGGGAAATGCCTTCCTGACCCCAAATATGGCGACTCCTGCACTCACATTCTTCCTCCAAAACAAACAAGGCATCCTGTGGCACTTATGGACTAACAAATTTATTTATTACATATAGTCTTTAAGTGCCACAGGACACCTTGTTTATTTTACTGAACTAGACTTACATGGATGCTCCTTTGGAACTATTCTCTCTCCAGCCTCCCCTCCTTTCCCCACATCCTCCCTTCCACCACAATGTTCTCCCCACTCTCATCTGACTCTGCTCCAGCCTCCTTCACCCAGCCCATCTGCTGATTCTTTTGCATCACCTCATCCCCCCTCGAGCCACCCACTGCCCCTTTCATTTGCTCCAGCCCCTCACATGCCAGTTCCCCACTCTAGCCCAGTCCCCACCCCTCTCCAGCTCCCTTGCCTCCCAGAAGTCGAGCTTGGAGCAGGCAGCATCCCCCACTCTAAAAACGGAGGCAGCAGCAATAGCTTGAGGAATGGGAAATGGGGTGGTGGGAAATCATGGTCAGCTCAGCTGGGAGCAGCCTGGAGCCATTTCTCTGCTACCTGGAGCAGGGGGTGAGTGGGAGGGTCTCTCTTACATTCCCACCAAACAGTGCCTCCCTGGGAGCAGGGATAGCTAGCCAGGGAGTGATTTTGGGGGGGTCTGCCTTAGCCTGTGGCCCTGGGCTTCAGCCCGTATAATGCCCGCATTAATCTGGCCCTGGCCCCCTACTAGCTGACTGTCACAACATGCTAAGTTCTGATGTCTGAGTTCCATTTGCAGCTCTCCCACACCGGGCAGTTGTGATCACAGTGTGTGTCATTATTGCATGGAATCAAATCATAGGGTTGGAAGGGACCTCATGAGATCATCGAGTCTAACCCCCTGGGGCTTGAACCTCTCTGCATCCATTTCCCCATTTGTACTGGTGGAGGATGGTAATGTCCTTCCTGGGTGCAAGGTTTTGAGGTTGATGGTAAGAATCACTACGCAAGAGTCAGTTAAAGGAAGAGACCAGCGCTCATGTCCAGCCATTTCAGAAAGCGGGAGGTGAAGCAATGGGAATTTAAAACAGATGACTTTTTTCTTTAGTGTTTCTTGGGCCTTTGAGTGCAATATCAAAAAGAAACAGAAAGAGTCCAATTTTCCCCAGTACTTTTCTGGTGCTAACACTGTGGTAGTAGTGCACTGAAACCTGTGTCTCCCAGCTATCCCGATATGTAGCCATGCCCATCAGAGCCATAATGCTCTGTTTCAGTGCCCAGGGTGCATTACGATTGGAACGCGTCCCTTGCAATTAGTGGCTCTTGGGGGCCAGCGGCATGAAATGCACCCCTTAATGGAGCAGCTCAATGGAGCCGCTCCAGCATGCCCAGGGCAAAGCCCCATTTTCCTGCCACAGTTACAGCCCTAATGTCCATCTCACTCCAGGATTTCCTTCCTTTCAGGGTGAAGTCTGGATTTTTACCAGCATTCAGCTTTGGGTGAGTGGAGCCATTCCACCCCTACCTGAGTCATCTCCCCTGTTTTCCTCATGCTCTGAGCCTGGCCCCCAGCCCAAGGGCTTGTCTGCATTGGGTGTCTTGGGAAAGTGAACCATGTGTCCCATGGATTCATGAAAGGGACATTTAAACTGATGTGTGGATGTGCTCATTCTCATTGAAAGAGGCCATTATTCACTTGGTATCCATCAGCCAAGGGCGTGGCCCCTTGACCCAAATTCACCCAGCATGGGAGAAAGTAATCCCAAAGCATCCTCAATAAGGGATGGCCATTTGGCCATGTGGGAAAGGTTGCTTCACAGCTTTCAACTCATCCAGCTGCTGATCCGCCAAGTGCCTCAGCTCCTGCTTCCTCGTAGCTCTCTTTAAAGCCTTGGTGAGATGCCTCCATTACACTGAAAGCCCTTGGCCACTCAAATACCTCACTGAAGCATCATAGAGCTATGTATTCAAGGCCATCAGCACCCCTTCCTGGCAAGAACCTGACGGGCCAGGGGCTTGTAGAGCTCTTCACCCACCTTCTAGTGCTCCTTGAAGAGGTTAGAAGTGCACAAGAAATGGTGGTGGGACTTTCCCTTGTTCACATTGTTAGGAGGCTTTTCAGGAACCTTTCCAGGGTCACCCATTTCTCTCTCTATGGGTGGATCTCTGGGTGTCACAGTGGCACAATCTGCACAGAGAGATCCAAAGGTGTGACCAGCCATGTTAGTCTAGTGGATTTTCTCCTATGAGAGCTCATGCAAAAAAAAAATTGTTAGTCTTTAAGTGCCACAGAACTCCTTGTTTGTTTGATGCAGAGAGAGAGAAATTCCAAAGAGGTAGCTGCGTGAGTCTAGTTCAGGAAAACAAGCAAGGAGTCCTGTGGTGCTTTTAAAGCCTAACAAATTTATCTATTGCATGAGGTTTTCTGGGAGAAAATCCCATTTTGTTAGATGCTTGAAGATGGGGCACTTACAGAATGGGAGAGAATTTAGAGAGAGAGAAGTTACTTAGCCAGAAGCCCAATAAATCCGCGTTACACCTCTTGTTCTCCAAACCTCGCTACCCAGGACCTATGGAGCTATGGCTGATTAGCAGTATCCAAAGGGATAGCCATGTTAGTCTAGTCCAGCAGAAAAACCAAGGAGTTGTGTGGCAATTAAAGACTAACAGATTTATTTTTTGCATGAGCTCTCATGGGAGAAAATCCCACCTCGTCAGATGCTTCGAAGATGGGTGAACTTACAGAATGGATTGAAAATAAATGCAAGGGGGTGTAAAACATAGGATCAGGTCACACAGTAACAGCAAATCAGAGCAGTTGTTAGGTTCAAACCCTGGGAAGCCTGAAGTCAAATTACCTTTTGTAATGGGAAAAGAACCCATAGTCTCGCTTCAATCCTGCTTTCACAGAATTTAATTTGCATATTAATTCCAGTTCAGCTGGTTCTCTTTGAAGGCTTGATGTCTCAGTCACATCTCTGATAACGGTCATTAACAAATCATTTATCTAGTGATTAGAAAGATGGAAGTGCTCAGCAACTGGTTTTTTTGTTTTGTGATTTCTGATAAATGATTTGTTAATGACCGTTATCAGAGATGTGACTGAGACATCAAGCCTTCAAAGAGAAACAGCTGAACTGGAATTAATATGCAAATTAAATTCTGTGAAAGCAGGATTGAAGCGAGACTATGGGTTCTTTTCCCATTACAAAAGGTAATTTGACTTCAGGCTTCCCAGGGTTTGAACCTAACAACTGCTCTGATTTGCTGTTACTGTATGACCTGATCCTGTTTTACACCCCCTTGCATTTATTTTCAATCCATTCTGTAAGTTCACCCATCTTCGAAGCATCTGATGCGGTGGGATTTTCTCCCACAAGAGGTCATGCAAAAAATAAATGTTAGTCTTTAAGCGCCACACGACTCCTTGATTAGCAGTAAACAGCGTGCCACGCTCCAAGCACTTGCAAACAGAGGTGGCTTTTGGGGTAGGCAAAGCAGGCGGTCGCTTAGGACCCCGAACAGTAAGGGGCCCTGTAGCAGCCACCTGCTTTGCCTGACCTGGGACTCATGGGGTGGTGGTGGGCTGCGGATTTTCGGAGTCAGAGGCTGTACTGCCTACTCTCCCTCCAGCCAGCCACCTGGCAGCTCTTTTACATCCATCTGAGAGGTGGTCCACGAGACCTCTTCAAGCTGCCGGCCTTCTACCAGGATCTCCTCTAGACCTGGAGGCTCGTCTCGGCCTCCAGGGCCCATGTACCCACCAAGGAGGAGGACCTTCTTGTGGAGTCCCTGCTACACAACCTCCATCTGAGTGTGCAGGCAGCAGAGGCCCCCTCCGTGAGGCGGAGGCTGGTCCTGGCAGGTGTCACCAGGGTCGGAGACCTCCTGGACTATGCCTGGGGGGACTGGGTGGATCCCCTAGTGCTCACCCAGTGCATGGGGCTCTCCACCCTTCGAACCCCCTGGGGCCTACTCTAGGAGGAGAAGGCGGCCCTGCCCCCCACTGCTAGGGTTTACCTTGAGCCCCTGCCCTCCTTTCAGTCCTGGCCCTCCAGAGCGTGTGATTGGGCCCCAGCCCCAGGACCCCCCCAGCTGCCCACACCCCACACCCTGAACTGCGCCCCGCAAGTACCTGTACATGCTCGTGCCCCACACCATCCACTTCCTTGCCCTCATGTCCCACCCTGACACCAAATGGCGGAACCTAATTCCATCTGCGGAGGGCGAGGACCCCCATTGGGTCAGCCTCTATGCCACCTTGACCCCACGGCCCACCAGGGATATCAGTTGGTGGCTCCTGCATGGAGCTGTGAGCACGGGAGTGTACTTGGTGCGGTTCACCCTCAACCCAGACACTTGCCCCTTTTGTGGTTAGAGGGAGACCCTGGTGCCCACATATCTAGAGTGTGACAGGTTGCAGCCCCTTTTCCAGCACCTCCAGAACCTCTTATTGAAGTTCTGGCTGCACTTCTCCCCACACACATTCCTATATTCACTTCCCATCCATGGTCCCACGAAGTCGCGGGACCTCCTCGCCAACCTCCTCTTGGCCTATGCAAAACAGGCCAGCTGCAAGACCAGGGAGAGGAGGTTGACTGAGGGAGGGGCCTGCGACTGTGGGGCCTATTTCCGGTCCCTTGTCCGCTCACGCCTCCAGGCAGAGTTCCTCTGGGCGGCGTGCACTGGCTCCCTCAGCACCTTCCAGGAGCAGTGGGCGCTGTCCGAGGTTCTCTGCTCGGTGTCCCCCTCCGATTCTCTAGTTTTGAACCTTTGACCCCCACACCCATCCCTGTTCTTCATTAGTTGGCCCCTGCGCCTAGGGCCACCTCCCCTTAAGCTGGGGGAGGGGTGTTAGCGGTGGGTTGGCGCACCTCCCGGCATCCAAATAGTCTCCAGCCAGTCACACCTCCCCAGGGGGAGGGAGGAGATCAGCAGCCAGCGCCAAGTTGTGGCTTGTGGGGGGCGAGGCTCTGGCGCAGCCAGCTCAGAAGAGCTCCTGCCACTTCACCCCCAGCCACCCCAGGGGTGAAGAGGCTGCCTCGCCCCCTAGGTCCTGAATTGGCCGGTTCAGCCCTGGGATGGCGGGGGGGGCGGCGAAGCATCAGGAGCTCTTTGGAGCAGGTTGCTCCAGTACCCTGCCCCCACAACTCGCAGTGCCTTCCCCCAGCCCAGCTTCCTCTTTCTTGCTGCTGCAGCGTGGGCCAGGAGTTTTAACCCAACCCCTCCATATGCCTATGCAAGGTCAGAGAGCAGCCTGGTCAGAGAGCAGCTCCACCAGGCACCAGGTTAGGAGCCACAGGGTTGATGGGGAAGGCTGCCATGAGGCCTCAAGGGGTGGTCAGGCAGGGAAGGGGTCCCCTCCCAGGTGCCTTCCTCCATGTGGGCTACTGAGCCCAGTCTGCCTTCTCTGCCAGCCAAACAGTTGCTTCACTCCTGCCCCCTTTTTGTTTCAGTTTTTTCTGCCTGCCTTCTGTATGTTGTTTCTCCTTTTCACTTTCCTCCCCGTGGACTGCTGATCCTAGCCTGCCTTCTTTGCTTGCGCAACAGGAAGTCTCCTTCCCTTGTGTTACCCTTTTTTGCTTTCCTCCCTGTGAGCTACTGAGCCCAGCCTGCCTTCTCTGCCTGCCAGTGTCCTTTCTGCCCACCCCCTTTTTGTTTCAGTTTTTCCTCCCTGCACTGTGTTTGTTTCCCTTTTTCACCTTCCCCCAGGGGGGTGATTGAGCCATTGTTTGATTGAACTTTGTGTTAAGACAAGGGATCACAGTCAGGCCTTGCAAACTGTCCTTGCCCAGACTCTTACAGAAAAGCTTTCAGATCTGTGGGTTACTCACCAGAAACCGTCCTTCTTCAAGATGTGCTGCTCGGATCCATTCAATAATAGTTGTCTCTGTGCTGGAGCGCTGGATTGGTCAGAAAACTTTTGTCCTAGCCTGTCAGAAGAGGGGAGGCGGCCACCACCTCCCATGCCATCCAGTGGCTATATATACAGCCGCCTCTCTACCCCTTCCCAGTTCCTAGGAGTCACCAACTCCAGATGCGGGGATGAAGGGGAGGGACCTGAATGGATCCAAGCAGCCCATCTCGAAGAAGGACGGTTACTGGTGAGTAACCCACGGTTCTTTGAGTGCTGCTCGGATGCATTCAGTAGTAGGTGACTACTAGCCATGCTGATGGATGGCGGGTAGAGTTGGCTCTTCTGCCTTCAGTATATCAAAAACACCTCAGATGGGAAGAAGCCCAGCAAACAAGGTTCTAAGAGGCACCAAGAGACCACTAGGGCTATTGGCCTGGCAATGGAGAGCTGACAACTGTGGGGCCAACCCAAAGTAGGGAGTAAGACCAATCCAGCCAAGGCAAAGCATGTGTGGGCTGGACGGACTAAGGTCACCTTAAACCAGAGTTGAATCAATGCAACACGACTAACATGGAGAAGATGCGTTTGGTTGCTCTACCTGTAGGGTATAGCTCAAGGTATGAGGCCTAGGGGGTTAATGTCTGGCCATAGAACACGTCAGCATGAACTTATGAGAGAGCACTGGAAGCCATAGGGTTACGGGGCTGGCCATGATGGCTGCGGCCTATGCAGATAACAATAGAAGGGATAAACATTATCCCTCAAACAGGCCATGTCAAGGCCCAAGGCACATGGCTGAAGGGTGTAAGAATCTGAAATACCCAGCAACATGCAAGGGAACAAGTACTACTGAATTCAGGCGAGAAGGGTCTAAGGGAAGACACTTCGTGCTGGTTAATGAGAAAAGAAAAAGCCAGGAGTGGTACAATCAGCGCCACATGGCATATCGGTCAAGATGTCCCTGGGCCAGGAGGATGCAATGCAAGCCTCCAGCAGTGTACAGTGTAAGAACCCAGAAGTCTACGGTTCGGAAGGAGCATTTCAGACCACCATGCGCCTGTAAGGCAGCATGGTGGCCTTAGGAAGTGCTGTTGACCTTGGTATTTATGAAGACTCACGGAAAAGGGCATCCTCTTGACCCTTATGTTTCACCTCAGGATTCCGAGACCAGGAAGACTGCCTGGAGAGTGGGGGGGGGGGGGGGACACGAGGGTGATGGAAATGCAATGCCACTGATTGGCCACTTAGTCATGATGACCGAATGGCCTATGGGGTTAGAATTACGGTGATTTAAAACCTTGACCACCAGGAGTGATATCCGCCCCAGCTACGCTGCACCTAGGTGTGCTCCAGACTTAAGGACTCATTAGGAGAAGGACTACTCTCCCAAATGACATAGGTTATAGGAGGTGTGAATGGTCTCCTCCGAAGACAACCTGGGAAATATGATACTCCCAGAATGTAAACCACGGATCTGCAGGAGTACCTTGGACTTTAGAAAATCTGACAGGGGTGGTTTATCCCTATCATTCGATCTTATCCAGGCTAGTATCCTACCATGGGAAAAAACAGATTTCTGAGTTTCCGTGCAGATTGGAAATAAGGTTGGTTTTTTTTTTTGGTCAACCTGGGCTCCCTCAAGTGAGCGAAGGAAAACAACAGCTCTTAGCAGTTGCCTATAGCGAGGGTATCATGTAGAGACTACCCAACGGTTTTCGGCCTCAGGTCCCACAAAGGAAGGTGTAATATGTTCACTGGACAGCCAGGTGGTAGTGTCCCGTGCCCAGACATGGGTAATCATGGTACCAAGGCATGCTAGTGTTAGCCATTTGTGTATACCTCAGTTGGGTGACAGCCATGTGCAGAACCCAGTGGTGCGGATGACGTTTGTCAATGAGCTAGTGCCGCGGGCTGCCTAGAAGTTGAGTTTGCAAGGCCTAAGGCGGGTTTCCATCCACCTCTGTCCACGTGGTTGGGGAAGAGGCATTGTCTCTTCTCCCATGGGCCCTACTGACCTGGTTGGTTCCAGAGCGGGCATATAGAAGCTGTTACTTCAGGGGTGGGGGTAAGGAGGGTATCACCACCACTATCCTGGTAGGGTGGGGCCTAGAGAGAGACTCCCAAACAGGGATATTCTGGTTAGATATGATGCCATCCCAAAGAAGCAGGAGAAGGGGTTGTTTACCATTGGTTGTTTTCCCCTCACTGCGGGGGGGGGGGGGGAGGAGCAAGGTAGGGATTTGTGAAAAGCTCTGCCTTGGCCTCCCCTTGGGCATAGAGCTGCATGCGGTAGAGTGTACCAAGTATCATATTCCCACCTAATGTGTGGGGTAGAGAAGGGGCTTACGATACCATAAAGGTAGCTGAGGACCTACCAGGACCGACTTAACTGTGTGTACCGACTGGTTTTGTTGGGGTAGGGACATGCCCAAGCTGTCCCTCCCCATTTCAGGTGCAGAAGTAGATCCTACCTGATGTAGGACAGGTGGTGGGTGGGGGTTCCGCACATCCGGTTGGGCACATGCATCCATGCATACTGGGAGTGTCTGTAGTCTTGGCTAGAGCTACTACGTGATGCATCCTTCAGTTTAGCAAAGGCCGCCCTTAGCGCTTATATGAATAGAAGGAATTGTTGATCGAGAAAGTACCTGAAGGGTGGGGGACTTTTTGTTCCCTTTTCTCCAATAACAGCCCCAAAGGTAGTGATGGCTGAGAACTGACTGGGCAATGGGCCGCAGTTTGGGTGGGCCATGATAACTGAGAGGGGCTTTGGTTACATGGGCCGTGCCTTTTATAAGATCGGAGGAGCAAGGCCAAAGACTGGCTCAACCCTGTTCATGATATCAACATGGGGTGGGGGGGGCGACAGCCCTAGGAAGCTCCCCATTCTCTCACTAAAGGATGGGAGGGAAAGGGGTGTTAGCCACCTTCTCTGATGGTGAACTGAAGCCATGGCCATGTCCCAGATGTTATAGCAATCACGGTGGGCAATCAGTTGGGATAGGCTCCCTTTCCTTGCAGGGGAGGGGAGGGAAGAAAAGAGCTCCGAGAGGCCCCAGAATTGAACTGAGGGGGCAGTGGGGAGGGGCTGAGTCTCTGCCCTGGGCTTATCCAGGAGGAGAGAGAGAGGAGTGGTTTTTCGCCCCATATGGTTTATGTGGGACGAGGAAAGGGCCCCGATGGGAGGAGGCCGAGGTATTTTACCTCTCCCCTAGGATCCCGTGCAGTACCCACTACAGTTAGGGTCTTGGGGGAAAAAAGCATCACCCCCAAAGTGCAGATCAAGTGCCACCTGCTGCACAGTGGGGCGCACTCTGGCTTCCCTAGGCCAGGCCACTCAGCGGATGGTTACAGCCAAGGCCCTGGTGTGGGCTGCTGTATCTACTGCATTCTGGTTTGAGAGGAGGAGATCCTGAGAAATTATTCTTCCCTCCTCCAGGAATACATCATACGCCTTCTTGGCCTCTGGTGGGAGCAAATGTCTAAATTTTGCGAATGATTCCCACACATCCAGCATGTATCTGCTACCTAGGGCTTGATTATTTGCGACCCATAGTTGGAAGGCCAAAGAGGAGTAGACCTTACGTCCCAAGAGATCCAATTCCCTAGCTTCCCTCGAAGCAGGGAGGGGGTCGTTAGAGGGTTTGCCTGGGCCAAGCGCCATCTGTACCATGTCCCTAGGAGGGATTGGGTGGTTGGCGAGAGAGGGGAAGTCCAATTCAGGGACCCTCTACTTAAGACCCGCCGTGTCTGACACCGGGGCAATAAAGCCCAGGTTCTGCCATCAGGAAGATGTCAGGTCCCAAACATTTGGGTGGAGAGGGACTGTAAGTGGCTCTGCCAAGTAGAAGACCAGCCCAAACAGTGTGTCTGAGGGAGGATCAGAGGACTGGACCTCCATCCCCAAGTCAGCTGTGGCGTGGCGCAACAGATGTAAGTGTGCCGATAGGTTGCCTGTGTATAAGCCTGGTACCAGGGCCAGAGTGGTACCGGGTGTCTGCCATGGGGGGGAGGGGTCTCGCGGGGGGGGGTCTGATCTTGAGGGCAGAAGTGGAAGGGTGATGGCACTGGGGCACGGCGCCGAGGCCGCTTAGAGCCCTTTGATGGACCTTCCCCAGGGCTTGAGCGGGGGGAAGTACCTCCTAATTCAAGAGGCGGTATCAGCAATGGCAAGGTGATATGCTGCCGTGGAGATGGCTCTATGGTACCGGGGCCCAGTGGAGTAGAAGATGGAGGACTTTGAGCAGAGGGAGACTGGCGTCGCCTGCGATGGACCCAGGCCTTGGATATGAAGGCCGGTTTGCCCCTTCTAACCTGTGCCGGGGAGGGTGGTGTGGGCAGCAGGAGGAGCGCCTGAGCGGCCTCCACTGCCTCTGGGGTCGTCGGTATCGGGAGCGACCCTGAATGAGCCCATGGTGAGCCCTTAACTGGGGAGACAGGGCTGCCCTGTTGGGACAGGCCCTGCACCATTGGTACTGTGCTATGATGAGCCTGCAGTACCAGAGGCGACTGTGGTCGGTGCCAGGGCAAGCCCTGCACCGATGGTACTGCGCTGTGCTGGGACTGCAGTGCAAGAGACATCCTCGAGCAGTGCCGAGGGGCGGAGGTGCTGCGTTGGTGCCGAGGTACCAGGATCGGTACTGAGCTCATTCTTCTACAGCCACCAACAGCACAGTGCTGGGCCAGATCTGGTGCCGAGCCAGGTCTCAGTGCCGGGTGGGAACCCGAAGCCTCAGGTGAAGAGTGCCAAGCCTGTTCAGAGGCTAGGGCACAGCGCCTTTGTTCCCTGTCTTTGACTGTCTGAGGCTTAAAGGACATACAAATGGAACAGGTGCCGACCAGGTGGAATTTGCCTCTCCTGATGGGCTAGGAGAAAAGTTTTCTGACCAATCTGGCACTCCAGCATGGAGACACCTATTACTGAATGCATCTGAGTAGCACTCAAAGAAGAATTTGCTCTGACTAAATGCTTTAGGATTTATTACAGCAAATGGCCTCAGGACACTGACAGCCATGCAATTCCTTGATTGTTTCTCAACACTGGAAGGTTGGCAGTACCCAAAATAAATGCAGGTTAATTTTATAGATTCATTTATTTATATGTGCACATGCAAATTGTTTTATTATATTTGTTGTTGATATGAGGTTAGATTTTTCAGTACTTTTGTAGCAATGTTGGTCCAGGTGGAATGAGGTAAAATTTTTACTGGATCAGCTTCAGATCCTGAAGATGAGCTCGGGGTATGTTCATAAACTACTGGTAGTCCCTTTTTCTACTAGAAGTTAGTTCAGTAAAAGATATTCTCCTTCAAGCACTGCTCACATCATTCAGTTACAGGTGTCTATGTGCCGCAGCGCATGGTAGCTTGGAAAGTCTTTAGCATTAGCCTGTCAGGTCAGGGCACATGGCCAACATCCCCTCCGTGCCATGACTGTGGCTATATAGGTGACCATGACCCTGGCCATCGCAGTTCTTTTTCTGCCATCAGTGTTGGTTTCAGATCAATGTTAACTTGTGAAAGGCAGGTGCCTGTCCTTAGCATGAAATTCAAGATGCCTGATTTCAAGCCGTGCTTAGGGTGCTGAAGGCTTTCCCGATGGACGACCTGCACAAGAAATGCCCTTTTTTGCCTGGGTGAGTCCCACCTCGCGGCGGAGTGCTCCATTTGCTGGTACTTCAAGCGGAGAACTTGGTTAGAAAGGGAGTGCCGCCACCTCTTGATCTTGGGGAGTGGAGCTATCACCCCAGAAACCAGCCGAACCATGAGTGCTCTGCCAGACCCCGATCAGCCCGGGCTCAGGATACCCGCCACCAATCATCGGTACCAGGCTCGAAATCTTGACCTGCCACGGTACCGCACGAGCACTGAGCTCGTCTGTCACCGGGCAGCCTCTCAGCTGTCCTGAGAAGGGTACCAGCAGAGGCAACCCTGACGGCCTACCATGGGCATCAAAATCCGGCTCCAGTGCAAAAGAAGAAGAAAAGGACCAAAGCCGCATCATCTTCATCGGGCCCCCACAGTACCGCCCCCCATGGTACCGATGGCAAGCCTGGTACTGACGTTAAGCCTGGTACCGCCAGACCTGGTTCTGCCAGCCCAGTACCACCAGGCCTGGTAGCGCCAGCCGATTCAACGCCAGTACCAATACCGGCATGTAGCTTGATGCTGGGACCAAGAATGGCACCTCCCGGCCCTCCACAGGTACCACAGTCTGGTACAGAGGGGCAAGAAACCCCACTCCATCATTCCTCTGAAGAGGTATCGGTACTGGGCTCCCAGACATCAGGAGGAGGGTCTTCCAGATCGTCCTCTGAGGACCGCTTCCTTCCCTCCAGGAGGAGTATCCGAGGAAGAGGCTTTGCAAGAGCTCCATATCCCCAAGCTCAGTGAGGTCAAAAAGACCATGGATACAGGGAGAAGTTTCCGCTCCCCCCCATAGCAACACCTCTAGCAAGATCACCTCATAACGAGTGGACCCTCAACTGGCTGAGCACAGCAACCGATGACATCTCCTCTCGCTATGCCCAGTCGCCACTGCTGGTGTCCTCGGATTTCTCTGATGATGAGCCTGATCCTGACTCTATGCAACGTAGTAGATTGCGGGCCCAATCCTCTTCTTCACCTGATGAGCGTCTAATTGACATGTCCGCTGACCATGAGGGAGACCCCTCGTGTCGAGCAGGACCTCCTCTGCTGTATGGTGGTGAACCTAAAACTGAAATTAGGAGTAATCCAGGAGGAAGATGACTCCCTCTTCGATGCATGCCGTAGAGCCCCTCCAGTGAGGGTGGCAATTCCCTCGCACTCGGGAGTATACTGCATTGTCCAGGAACACTGGCAAATGCTTTCCTCGATTCTGCCAGTGTCCAAAGTTGCGGATAAGAAATACTACGTCTCTCCAGAGGGGTTCTCTTTCTTATTCCATCATCCCACTCCAGGGTCCCTGGTGGTGGATGCTGTAAACCAGAGAGAGAGACAGAGCCAACCAAGCTCCACGCCCAATAACAAAGAAGTGAAGACACTCAACCTCCTGGGAAGGAAAGTTTATTCATCTGCTGTCCTTCAGCTACGTATTTCCAACCATTCAGCCTTAATGACATGCTACATCTTCAACCTGTGGGAGGCCATGTGAAACTTTCGCATGGCCATCTCTGAGGAGCACCTGAGAGATTTTGAAGCAATGCTCGGGGAGGGAGAGAGGGCGTCCAGGGATGCTCTGGCGGCAACCTGGGATGCAGTGGATACAGCCACCTGCACTATGGCCTCCGCAGTCATCATGCGATGGTTGGCCTGGCTCCAAGGCTCGGGCCTATCCACACAGATGCAACAGATTATTCAAGACCTCCCCTTTGAGGGCCCAGACCTCTTTTCCCCATCCACGGACACAAAGCTCTATGGTATGAAAGGCTTGAGGGCTACACTTCTATCCCTGGGGCTATACACTCTGCAACCCAACAGGCACTCAATAAGACCACATCAACAGCTCTAACAGCAGCTACAGCAGCTAAAGCAGCAGCTTCAACTGCAGAGTCAGTTCCTGAGATCCCTCCAGTTTCCCCAGTGCCAACTTGGGGACCTGGATAAGGACAAGAACCACTCAGGTAAAGGGGGAAAACTCAGCACCTCACAGTCTGGAAGGCGTGGGCAGGGATCTGACCGCTCGTCTGGCCAGTCCCCTCAAGGGTAGCACTCCAGGGTGCCTGTATTCCCCCCGTCGTCTGCACCACTTTGCCCCCCGGTGGACCTGTGTCACATCAGACCAGTGGGTCCTCGACACAGTGGTGCGAGGATACTGTATCCAGTTCCTTTCAATCCTGCGGGACAGGAAACCGCCCCCTCGTATAGCACTGAGGAACTGGGAACTGTTAAGCAGGCTCGAGGACGAATGCCAAAAACTCCTCACCCTTGGGACAACAGAAAGAGTCCCCAAATGAGAACGAGGCAAGGGGTTCTACTCCCGCTACTTGGTCCCCAAACCCAATGGGGACCTAGGGCCCCTTCTAGACCTCAGAGTGCTAAGCAAGTACATAAAGACAATAAAGTTCCGCATGGTTTCTGTGCCCCAGATTGTCCCCTCCCTGTCCCCAGGAGACTAGTTAGCAGCCCTCAACCAAAAGGACACTGACGTTCACATAGCCATCCGAACCCACCACAGATGCTTTCTTGGTTCGTGGTGGCACAGGACCAGTACCAGTTCACCGCTCTCCCCTTCGGGTGATCACTAGCTCCCAGGGTGTTCACAAAATGCATGACACTGGTTGCAGCATTTCTATGCAGGAGGGGCATAAGAATCTACCCCTACCTAGATGACTGGCTTACAGTGGGCAAGTCAAGTTGCCAAGTGCAACATCATGTCAACCTGGTAGTGAAACTACAAGTTTCTTGGCTTCTGCATAAGCACAGAGAAGTCAAAGCTCCACCCCACTCAGGACATAGAATTCATAGGGGCAGCTGGTTATGAGGGGAGGAGTATGGGTGGGAGAATGCTCGAAGGGGTGGACTCTTCCCAGTTTTACAACGTAGGGTTGTGCCTAGGTGTTCTCTCTTGGGTTGTCTGTCTGGGGTTTGAAGGAGGTACACCCGGCCCGTGCTTCTGGGCAAGGGCAGAAGAAAATTGGCTACCTCAATGGGGAGGCAGACAGAGGCCGAGGGTTCCTAAGGTGGGGCCCCGGTTCTCACTAGATCACCAGAAGGTGAGGGTGTGGAACCATAGTTCCCATAAGGGAGGGAAATGGAGGGGCGGGCCGTTCACCTTGGCCCCCTACAGAGGTAAAGAGCTGCTCTGGCTATGTGGATGTGTCCCCTTCAGTGAGCAGGAGATATTTCTGTCGAATCAGGGTTGGGGTTGCAGCGGCTGGTGCCCGCCGGACCGATGGTGCGACCAGGGGTATTCCCTCCCTTTCCCCTGACCTGGACACAAGGGGGCCTACCTGGGAAATGCATCATGGCCACAGGCACAGTTCTGTTGTGGGTAGGCTTCGAATATGCACGTCTCGGAGCCCCCACAGTGGCTGGGGGTACAACAAGACATGCCTCCATTCCTTGGCGAGGTGTTGGGGTAGGGAAAGCGGTAGGGGAAATATTCAGGAAGGGTGAGGTGCAAGGAGGAGAAAGAGGGGTGGTTTTTCATCTTTGGTGGAGTTGCTGCTTAAGGGGTGAGGGGAGGCGTAAACCACGGTACTGGGGTACTGTCAGCCTAGGCGGGCGTCATTGTATTGTCGGGGCCTTGGCACCCCGATCCAAGGTCTGCTCTCGCAGTAGTGGAGAAAGGGGAAAAAACAAAGAAGGGTTGGGAGTGATTCCCACTGAAACTCCCTTCCCCGGGGGGGGGGGGGGGGTTATGGCTGTCTGCGGTGTTGACACCCTAATGCCTCTGCACCCGAGGGTCAAAATGGGGTGGCAGTGAGCAGAGGGACCCCTCCCTGTGAGAGGGAGGGCAAAGACCCAACCCCCACAATAGATAAAGCGGGAAGGAAAAGAAAACTGCCCTGCTTGAGAAGTTGGGGAACTAAGTCGGGGGGGTGGGTCCAGGAGGAAAGAGGCCAAAATATTTAGCCTCTCCCTGAGGATCCCGGGCTGTGCCCACCACAGAGAGGGTTTCAGGGGGAAACGAGACATCCCCCTCAAAGGGCAGGTCAAGAACTGCCTGCTGTGTGTTAGGGGGTGCTCTAGCCTCCCTAAGCCATGCCACCCTGCAGATGGTAACTGCCGAGGCCATGGTGCGAGCAGCGGTGTCCGCCACATTGCATGCTGAAAGGAGGAGGTCTTGTGAGATTATGTTGCCTTCCTCCAGGAAGGCATCCAACTCTTCCCTAGCCTCAGGTGGAAGCAGACTTCTAAATTTTTCCAGTGACTCCCAGACATCCAGCAAACATCTGCTGGTCATAGCCTGGCTGTTTGCCACTCATAATTGGAAGGCTGATGAGAAATAAACCTTACAGCCTAGCAGATCCAGCTCCCTGGTTTCCCTGGAGGGTGGAAGGGGGTCCCTGGGGGGCTCCCCGGGCCCACTGCCATCTGAACTATGTCCCTCAGGGAAACTGGGTGGCCAATGAGAGAGGTGTAGCCCAACTCAGAAACCCGATACTTCACACTTGCCATATCCGAAACAGAGGGGACGGAACTTGGGCTCCACCACCAGGAGCGTGCGAGGTCCCATACGCGTGGATGGGGCATGACTGCTAAGGGCACCGTTGAAGCGAAGGCTGGCCCGAAGAGGCTATCGGGGGTAGACTCAAGGGCTCCACCTCCATGCCTAAGTGGGCCATAGCCCGGAGCAACAAATCAAAATGTGCTGAAAGGTTCCCCATGTAAGACCCTGGTACGGGGGAGAACATGGTACCAGAAGCCCGCTGTGGAGGATAGGGAGTTCCCTGGGGGGACCATTCTTGTGGATGAAAATGGAAGGGTGATGGGGCCGATGTGCAGCATCGAGGCTGTTTGGAGCCCCTGAAAGGTCCCTCCTCCGGGCTGGAGGCAGGGGAGGGGGACTGAGATTCTCAGGCCGGTACCGGTGATGGTGAAGTGGTGCCAGCCCCCGCTGGAGTGGAAGACAGAGGGCTGTGGGGTGAGGGCGAGCATCCTGGGTGGATCCAGGCTTTCGAGATGAAGGCTTGTTTGCCCCTTCTGGTTGGAAGTGGGGCAGGGGGTGTCAGGAGAAGTAGCAGGGCTCGTGCTGCCTCCACCGCTTCCGGGGTGGATGGGACAAGGAGCGACTACTTGAGTTGAAGGCAAGTCCTCGCTGGGGGAGGAAGGGCTGCCTGGGCAGGAGGACTCCTGCTCCTGCAGCACCGGGCTCTGTGGTGCCGAGGGTGGAATCAGCCTGTGCCGGGGTGAGCTTGGCACCAGTGAGGCTGGACTGTACTGTGCCGTCGGTGCTGGAGATGATACAGCACGGTGCCAAGGCAAGCCCGGCACCGTTGGTGGCACCGTTGGTACCGGGCTAGCTGATGGCAACCTCAAGCAATGCCAAGGTGCTGAGGTGCGGGTAGGTGCTGCAGTGCCAGAGTCGGCACCAAGTTGGTGAGGTGGCAGCGGTGGCTACCGGTGGTACGGTGCCATGTAGGCTCTGGCGCCAAGCTGAGTTCGGTGCTGGGCGTGAACCCGAAGCCTCGGGTGAAGGGTGCCAAGCCCCCTCCGAGGCTAGGGTGCGGTGTTGCTGTTCTCTCTCCTTGATTGTTCTGGGCTTGAAGGAGAGACAAATGGACCAAGCCAAGACCACGTGGTCTTTTCCCAGGCACCTAAGGCACTTCCCATGGGGGTCATCCCGGGGGAAGGCCTCGCCGCACTCAGCTCAGGGTTTAAACCCCAGCATCGTCCATGCGATGTTCCGGTCCGGTAGTAAGAACTCTTGTGGTGGAGTTAAATCCATGAAGAGATGCTCCAGCCGGACAGTGAGTTGAAGACAAAGAGACAGGCTGCTTGCGGTTTGCAAGGAGTGGACGTTCCAATTCCGACGCACAAGGTGGAAGAAATGAAACTGAGGAGGGTTTGGGAGGCGGCCGTATATATAGCCGTGGGTGGCATGAGGGACGGTGGCCACCTCCCCTCTTCTGACAGGCTAGGACAAGTTTTTTTCCGACCAGTGCGGCGCTCCGAAGAAGAAGGGTTGGTTACTTACCAGTAACCGTCCTTCTTTGAGATGGGCTGCTCACATACAGTCAGCCCCCTCCCACCGTGCCCGCTACGGAGTTGGAGTTGGCAAAGGTATATGGGACTGGGAGGGTCAGGGTCATGGTCACCTATATAGCCGTGGCTGTGGCACAGAGGGGGCATTGGTTGTGTGCCCTGACTTGAATGCTGAAGACTTGCCAAGCTACCATGTGCTGTGGCATGTAGTCACCTGTAACTGAATGTATGTGAGCAGCCCATCTCGAAGAAGGATGGTTACTGGTAAATAACCAACCGTTACCTTACTCACTTTGTGTGTTTAGCTATGCATTTCAGTGCTGTAATATTCTAGTTTGTAATTGCTATTTTCTATGTGGTAGAGCCAGTTTTACAACATAATTTAACAGATATTTCAGAAGATCAGTGAATATGATGGCATTAATTGTCTGACATTGCAATTTATCTGTTGTAATTTTTCTTAAGTAGACAAATGTGGCATGCTTATCAACACGAGAATAATTAAAAGAGATCATTTGCAATTTTTAACACTGTTTTTTGCAGGAAAATATTTTGCAGATTGAAAGTATATTCATTTTTATGCTACTTTAACAAGGTGGTTTGAAGTAGCATGTTTCAAATAAGGTTTTGTAATTTATAAATCATTTCCATCACCATATCAAAATAAAATTATATATTATTTGTGTCATACACACTTGCATCAGTGTGCTCACAAGTTTGACCACACTCACTGGAATGCACACAAATTTGGAGACTGGTTCTGAAAATTTGCACAAAGGAAATTGCACACGCAGTCCATGAAAAATTAGAGGGAACATTGCCTGCAAGTGCTAGGGTCTGTGGCACTATCCCTTGGACTGGAGGCAGGGGAAACCTGGGGCCACAGGCAGAGGCAGTGCTGGGGGGGTGTGGGATCCGTGGCATGGGCCCAGCCCCTGCCCCCAGCGGGCAGGCTCTGCCCCCAGCCAGAAGGCCCCGCCCCCCGGCCAGGGATAGAGCTGGGGGGGGGGTGCACCGCTGCGGGCACCTAGGCTGCAGCATGGCCCGGCCATAAGTGGCCGCTGGAGATCGGGCCCATGCCTGCAGGCGGCCAGGCCCCTGATCCTCGGCCAGGGATGGGGCTGCCGCAGCTGCTGGCGGCCAGGCCCTGGATCTCTGACGGGGGATGGGGCTGCCATGGGTGGCCAGCTCGTGGCCGCGGTGGCCCCATCCCTAGCTGGAGATCAGGGGCCTGGCTGCCCACGGCCATGGGCATCGGCCCGGCCTCCAGTGGCTGCGTCTGGCTCAGCCCTGCTGTGGCCTAGCCACCTGTGGCGGCGTGGCCTCCCCCGGCCCTATCCCTGGCCAGGGGCGGGGCCTGCTGGGTGGCTAGCCAGGCCCCGGATTGCCGGCCAGAGATCTGGCCAGAGATCTACGTGCCCCGGTGTGCCCAATGCCAGCGACGCCCCTGGCCACAGGGCCTACAGAGTGGAGAGCCAGAGGCGTGGGGGGGGAATTGGGATTTGGGGAGGTGGTTAAGGCTGCAGGGGAAACTGAGGCCACAGTGTGGGCGGCACTGAGGGCCTATAGGGGGCCCCACAATGGCTCCTTGCCTAGGGCCCCCAATTGCCTAAGGCCGCCTCTGCTTGCAAAGACTCTAAGAAAGTCAAAAGAGAGGGAAGCTGCAGCAGAATTAGACAACACTGGGGCAAAGCAAGGAGAGCTGAGGTCATGGTACAGGTAGGACAGTGCTGTGGGCCAGGCGTCTACTGCCAGCAGGGAAACGCTGCTAGGGTACAGAGCGACCCTGCAGCCCCTCCGGCCGGCTGTGAGCTGGGGTGCCATGTACAGAAACAACTCCCATCTCTCTCTTCCCATGCCTCCCTCTCGCCTGCTGTCCACCCCCTTACCTGCCTGCCCCCACCCTCTATCCACCCCCCCATGCACCCCTTTACCAGGCCCCACAAACACAAAGTGCAGCAGGGTAACCCCGAAAGGGTTTGCTGCTTGTATCCCTTTCCCAGCTGTGCCTCTCTGGGTTGGGGAGGAGGCGGGTTTGGGGAGCCCTGACCCCGCGTTCACACCCATTCCTGGAAATCAGCGGCTCAGAGCCTGTCTGCCCCCGCCCCGCCCCATGCCCGCGGCCCCGGTCGGGGCTCCCCGGCTCCTGCTGGCTCTAGGCAGTGATGGGTTCATGCGTGGCCGAGCCCACCCGTGTCACTCCAGGCCAGCCCTGCCCCATCCCTGCACCTCCACTGTGGCGCTGGCTCGAAAGTGAAACTAGAACCAGAGTTTGCCGGTCCCCACAGCCCGGCTGCAGCAGCTGCCGGTGAGGGGCGCAGCCCGCCCCCCTTCCACTCCGGGGATTGGGACCCGGGTCTCACCGAGCGCCCCACGGACAGGTTAGAACCTGCCATTTGCCATGTAAACCTAACTTTAACCCCAGCCAGCCCCAACTTCTCACCTTGCTTCTCCTGGCTCCCCTTTGGGGTAGGGAGGAGACAAGTGTGTTGTTTTTGGGAGGGGGTCAGGGACAGCAGCTTCCCCATGACTTGAAATTGGGGGTATGTGTGCATGGGGGGGTGTGTTGGGGTGCTCACTAAATTGGTATAACACTTGTACTAGCTGACAGCGGGGGGGTGTTTGGGAAATTCAGTGGATGGGGTGCAGGGGGTTGTTAGGGATACCCCTGGCAGGGAGCCAGGACTCCTGGATTCTCTCCACAGCTCTGGGAGGGGTGAGGGGTCTTGTGCTTAGACTGATAGGGGCTGGGCGTCAGGACTGCTTGGTTCTTGCGAAGGGGTCTCAAACTCAAATCACCACAAGGGCTGCATCAGGACTAGTACATTAGCCCAAGGGCCACACCTCTGAAACCTTTTCCTACAGTGATACAAAGTATAGTCAAAATGGAAACAAAACAAAACAAAAAAAGAGTCATGGCCAAACTGCTGCTCATGAGGCACATATGGCTCTCAAAAGAAAAAGTGCGGCTTGGCAGGGAAGCACAGCATGGTTGGAGACGGGACAAGTGTGGCAGGGTCAGGGAGAGCAGAGAAGTGGCAGCATGGTCAGAGCTGGCAGAGGGAAGCAGCGGCATAGTCAGAGCCAACAGGGAAGTGGCAGCATGGTCAGGGCTGGCAGGGGGAAGCAGCAGCATGGTCGGAGCCAGCAGGAAAGCAGCAACATGATCGGGGGAAGCAGCACCATGGTTGGAGATGTGGGGAAAGCACGGCATGGTTGGGGCCAGCAGAGAGAAGTGTGGCGTGGTCAGGGACAGCAGAGAAGCAGCAGTGTTGTCAGAGACGGCAGGGAAGCAGCGGCATGGTCAGAAACAGGGGAGAAGCGACGCATGGTCAGGGAAGTTGCAGCATGTTTAGATTTTCTCATAGGCCCTAATACAGTTTACTCTTTGTTTTACGAGTCTTAAACATGACGTGGAATACTAAGAAATGAAAATACAAAGGAGAGAAGTTTAAAACTGAACGTAGCCTACTTTCGATTTTTGGCACAACTTACTGCTGTGAAGCATTGTATTCCACAATGAAATTTGTTAAGGCAAAACATTGTGCAATACTTAGAGATCAGCACCTGAGAGAGCTTTTATGTACTGCACTGACAAGTTACTATCCAGATTCAAAAAATCTCACCACTAGCCTGCAGTGTTCTGCATCCAGGGACAGCTAAGTTTTTACCGTATAGGCCTAGTTTTCATGGTAGCCTTAAGTAATTATTAGAATCTGACATTAGTAGGATCAATATTTGCCCTGTTTTTATGGTAAAATTAAAGTGTGCAATGAATTTTAAGCTTTGTAATTTTGGGGTAGGTAAAAATATGTGGTTATGTGCCTCGGTGCGGCTCTCAAAGGTTTAATATTTGACTTGTGCAGCTCTTGAGTTCCACAAATTTGGCCACCTCTGATACACTAAGAGTAAGAAGGTAAGAATGACTTCCACTCAAGATAGAGGTATCATGAGGAAGAAAAAAAGTAAGTAAGTAAACACACTTTAAATTTTTCATTATCAATTATTTGAGAAATTCTAAGTGTTGTTGTGGGCCACAGGAAATAATTTTAGGGGCTGCATGAGGCCCATGGGCTGCAAGTTTGAAACCCCTGTTCTAGCCCCAGCTCTGGCAGAGAGGCTGGGAGCCAGGACTCCCAGGTGCTTTGGTTCAGGGATGGAGGGGTGATTAGTGGTGGCAATGAGTTCCACAGGCTTATTGTGGCACAAGGATTTCCTTCATCTTCAGACAAACCTTCCCTCCTCTTTTTCTGAGCCCCTCTTCATCCCAATTAGATCCTGTTTCACAGGCCCATTCAACACAGTGTTAGAAAGTATCACCTCTGATAATAATTCCAACTCTTCCTTCCCCTTGTCTCTTCCTCTAACCCCAATAGCTGTTCAGAGTTCCTGGAGTTTGGCTGAATCCAGTGGACATGGCTGTCCCCAGAGGAGTAAGCTGCTTGGAGGATCAGAAGCCATTACTCTACTACTGCGGGAAAGATAAAGCAGAGGTTTGCACCAAATATATTTGGAAGAGAGAAAGGGACCTAGAGAATGAAATCCCGCCCCCAGAAGGCACCAAAAAAGTGATTTAACCTTCTTAGCTGAATGGATTTAGTCAGAGGCAGACTTAGGCAATTGGGGGCCCTAGGCGAAGGCCCCCCTGCTGCCCTCCCCATGGCCTCAGTCCCCCCTACAGCCCTAACCACCCCCTGTCACCGAACTCCTGGTTTGTTTTCCTGAACCAGACTAACATGACTATCCC
The DNA here is from genome assembly GCA_007922195.1 of Podocnemis expansa. NCBI lineage: Eukaryota > Metazoa > Chordata > Testudines > Podocnemididae > Podocnemis > Podocnemis expansa. The sequence goes on from ML682085.1 coordinate 610,004, forward strand.
TCTGGAACTCGTAAATTATTCTTGGGCATGATCTTTCCATCACGAAGTTTGTAAGTTGATCACCTTTCACTTAACATAAATGAGCTAATGTTGAAGTACAAATTTAAAATGAACATTTAAATTTTTTTAAAAGTATGTGCATCAATTAACAAAAAAAAGTGGTAAACTTACTGATGGCTCAAAAATAACTAAAATACCACATTTAAAATGTTGGTAGTCAAATCTTACAAGTTCTTCATATAGGCTTGGGTTTATGTGCACTAGAAGTTTAATACAAATAATTATAATAAATGCAAATAACTGAAAAGAAGCTTTCTATTGTGCAGCTATAAATAAAAAACACCAAATTTAAGTGAAATTCTCCAAAGCACTCAAGTTTATACGACTCTGGTCCCCTCAAAATATGAAATAGTATGTACAAAAGAAGCTAAAAATTACTTACCAAAAGAAAGACATACAGCACAGACATCACACACAACTGTAATGATTGTTTGAGGGCAGCACTGTATTTATATGTAGCAGCCTATATGGACCTACCTGGTAACCTGAGCTAACCAAAGCTAAAGCAAAAATTGTCAGAAAGGCAAAGGAAAAAGCAAAAGAAGAACAGGTAGAAAAGAAAACAAAAAGACAAAATTTCACAAATGGGATTAAAAAATGGCAGAATAAATGGTCACGCTGAGGAACCGAAAGATGAGACCACTGGAAAATTTCCTGCCATTGTGCTGTCTATTGGTGTCACGAAGAGCTTGCTCCTGCTTTTCTAGCATGTCAGTGTGAAGGTGATGGGCAGATAACGGTGACATCTGCAATTCAAATGAAGCACAGATCCCAATGGCAGTTTGCCTTGATGAGCCAAGATTGAAAAGTGCTGGTTTCCAGCCCTACTGGCTCTGCTAGATGGGAACAATTTCTATATTTTTCTATATTGTTGCTCGGGGCCCTAGGTGGCCACCTGCTTTGCCTCCCCCTAAAGCCGCCACTGCACTTAGTAACCAATTAGTAATTTCCATATGTCACCAGAGTGGCTCAGAGGGCTCCCCCCTCTTCCTGCTATCCTGTTGATAGGGTTTAGGGCTGGCCAAAAATTATCTATTTTTTATTGAAATGATACACACTGAAATGTTCTTTCTTTCTTTCTTTCTTTCTTTCTTAGAAAACTGAAAATATGGAAAGCTTAGGTTTTTTTGGTGGTCCTCTGGGTATCCCATTCCCCACCTCCCCAAGCCAGCCCATTTGTGGGGCCTCAGTTAGGAGCTACTGGCCCATAGAGAGCAATTCTCCACAGAACATTTTGATTTGAAACTAAACTTTTGTTGTGCCTGTTGAAATTTTCAGCAGGGAAATAAACAGCAAACATTTTCTTGGCACCTCTGTTTTAACCCCTTTATGGTTCAGCTCAAGCTGGGGTACATATACCATTGCTCCATGGCTGGAGGGAATGTAGATTGAAGAGGTGTGAGCTGCCTTGACCTTCCCATGGTAAGGGTGAACTCTGATGCCTAGCAATGGCCATTTATATCCCACCGCTGTTCACTGCTTCATTTCTCTTTTAGAAAGGAGTGAGGCCCAGGGTCATGGGGGATTTTAGTTTTACTACTGGCAGTTTCTCATCTCCCACCAGCCCCTGCAATCTAAACTCCAGGCACAGGGAGCAGCAAGGAGCAAAAAAGCAAAGGGGAAATTGGACCTGGCATCTTTGTTAATTGGAGTCTCTCTTTTCTTCTCAATCCTTTGTGCCGATGGTTGTGGATTCTGGTGTTCAAGGATTCTTGCCTCATCTCAGTCAACCAGGGGATGCCAGGCATCAATAATCTCAGCACACTGAATCTTCAACCTCTTCTTTTTGCCTTATCACACTTCAAAAAGAACAGTCTTCTGGAGCCTTCATTGGACACCGCACCCAAAGTGAGAAGTTGGGTGGGCAAAGCAACCATCCTAGCAAATCATCACCCCCCTGCTGTAAGTGGTTTTAAAAACATCTGTTCTTCCTCTCTAGTCTGTTCTGTATCATGCCCATTTCTGTGGTACCCAAGTCCATTCCAGTCATGTGTAAAATGACATGACTCTCCATCTGCCCTGTGACCCTTGTTCTCACAGTTTCTCACTAAGGGAAGAATTGTGCCTGCAGTGGATTGGTTTGTTTTCGCAGGAGTTTGCTTATATGAATGTCCGGGCTGCTCTGTGTGGAGAAAGCCAGTTGGAGAAATGCACCCGGCCTTTGGTGTGGAAGAAGGGGAGGTTTGGGATGATCCTGGGGAAGCATGATGAATTCCCTTGGGTACAAGTACCTGGGGATCCCATCTGTAACTGTGGGACAACTGTGTCCCCTTAACTCTCCAGCCTGGGCTATCACAATGCTTTGTTAGTGACAAGCGGCGAAGCCCTCCAGGCTCTGAGATCACTCAGCTGCTAGTCTGTAGAAGTGCACCCCGCTGAGCTGCATAGATACTTTCATGAGCCATACACAGGGAAACATCAGCAAGTCTCCCAAGTTCCCAGCCTGCCACCCCAGGAATAGACGATTTTGTGCTGTTCCACCCGTTCTCTTGAACAGTGCAAGCTTATAAATTAGCACAAGGAAAGTGGACATGTACCAGCTTCCATAATCTGAGCAGATTCCCCAAGCACTTCAGATAAGCTCACCGATTAAGATAAAACATTAAAATAGGTCGTTAGCTACAGATGGAGCAGTTTGAAGTGATTCTAAGTGGTGGGCATAAATGGTCAGAGATAGTTACCAAAGAAAATGAAAAATAAGCAGTCTAAACCAGTGGTTCCCAACCTTTTCTTTGCCATGGCACACCTTGATACCTTCAAATTTTTCGAGGCACACCACCATTAAAAAACTCCTGAATATTCAAATTAACTTAAATTACTTATGAATATTAATAAACCATGGCACTGTTTCGGAAATGCTGCTATGTAGGGTAGTAGGGGAAGCAGCGCAGGGGTGGCAAAACAGGGCAGGGCAGGAGTCATGTGCAGTGGCAGGAGTGATTGTGGGGAGCAGAGCAGGGCAGGGGTGGCAGAAGAGGACAAGGGCAGCCACGTGGGGAACAGCACAAGGGTGGTAAGAGAGGAGAGAGGAAGGGAGAACAAGAGTGGCTTTGTGGAGGTCAGGGGGATCCTGAGGAGTGGGAGAGTAGGGCAGGAGAGCATGGTGCAGCACCCACTTCCCCCTTCTCCACAGTGGCTCCCTGTCACCCAGGGCAGACCCTCACTCCAGTTAAAGCACAGGCAGGTTAAACACACAGGCAGGCTTTCCTCCTCAGCCTGGGACCAGTCTCCTCAAGTTCAAGTCTTTATCTTTCTAGCGTTTCTTGTTGCCTTCAACATACAGGGGGAAGAGATAATGGCACAGTGCCACTGTCCATTATCTTATACCCTCAGTTCTTGTGCCTGGAAAATAACCAAGCATATGCTGATAGGCCTGGCTGAGTCCTAGAGTGGGGCCATCCACTGGTTGGTCTTGTGAAACTGTATTATAGATTTAGCACAATGTTCCCTCTAAGGGGAGAGGGCAGCTGAGCAACTCCGGTTGCTCGCTGCGCTCTCCCC
>ML682085.1:631905-701406 GCA_007922195.1 Podocnemis expansa
CAAGCTCCCTCTGGTCGCTCAAGCAGTGGCTTTTAAAAGTCTTCTCTGCCTAGGTCAGCCCTTGCCCCTTGTTAGTCACACAGGGGCAGGCCAATCACAAGGCTGCTAGAAGCTGATGATTAAAGGTGATCAGGGAACAATGGTGCAAACAGCCCCCAGCCAATCACACAAGCACAGTCCCACAACTAACAGCAAGCACCTGTAGGGAAAAAGACACAAGCAAATCACCTGTAGGGAAAAAGACACACATTTCGATATGGCTGTTTCAAAACAACATTTATCGAAATAATGCCTTATTTCGAAATAACTTAATTCAAATTAACAGTTTGTTAATTCAAATTAAGGAAAAAAGCTCAAAGCAAAATAGCAGGTTCAGGCAACAGTTATTTCGAAACAACTCACCGTTGTTTTGAAACAACATGTTCGCACGGCATTGTTTCGAAACAATCGTTTTGAAACAACGTTGTTTCGAAACAATCGTTTTGAAACAACGTTGTTTCGTCCCCGCATGGGGTTTAACTTGTTTCGAAACAACACCGTTGTTTCGAAACAACGGGACCCGTTGTTTCGAAACAACCGTGCATCATGTGAACAGCCTAAATCTTATTTCGAAACAACCTCTGTTGTTTCGAAATAAGAGGGCTGTGTGAACACAGCCTTTGATTGCAGAAGGTGAGGGTCTGCAAAAGGCCTTAACAACCACTGGTCCTAAAGCCTTGTCTAAAAACTCTTAAAGGCTACCAGTTTCCTGACCTTGGAGTGATATTGCTGCCACCACCTACATGCAGATCTCTTTGAAAATCCAGGAAGGAGCACTTGGGAATTCCTTCCTGTGAGGTATCCTCCATCACTTTTCTTCCTCCCTCAGGAGAGCAATTGAATCACAGCTGTGATATCAACTGAAACTAGGACTGAATCCCCTGTCAGTAGCTGATTGAGCAGCCTGAGGCATGTGCACACAAAACTTCTTGCCTTTTAGGACACAGAGCCAGAGCTTGTTTTAAAAGGATAAGTTCTGTTTAATGGAGAACATCTAAGAAACACAGAGAGCTGCTTCTCTGGGATTTAACTTGGGTAATTACAGGCGAGTTGTGGGGGCAGAGGACAGGTGCATGTGCTCAGGACAGAGGAATCCAAAAAAGAACCAAAACAAAGAAATACCCTGGCTGTGTCTAGCCAAACATTCCCTGTTCTACTCATGCATGGTAAGTTACAGAATTAAGCCCTTCTTAGGCATGGATGTTCTTCTTCGAGTGCTGCTCGGATGCATTCAGTAATAGGCGTCTCTGTGCCGGAGCACCGGATTGGTTGGAAAACTTTGTTAAAGCCTGTCAGGAGAGGGTAGGTGGCCTCTGCCCCTTGCGCCACCCCGTGGCTATTTAAACGGCTGCCTCCCGACCCCTCCTCATTTCATTTCTTCCTCCTTGCGCGTTGGTTCTGGAATGTCCACTCCTTGTGAATCGCAAGGAGCCTGCCTGTCGTCTATGAGCTTTTTGCCCAACTGGGAGCATCTCTTCGCAGATATAATTCCACCACGAGAGCCTCCAACCGTCGGGCAGTAACATCCTACAGTCATACCTGTACATACAGTTTAAACCCTGCGCCAAGTGCGGCAAGGTCTTCCCCAGGGATGACCTCCATGGGTAGTGCCTCAGGTGCCTGGGCAAAGCCCACATGGTCTCAATTTCTTCCATCTGTCTCTCCTTCAAACCGCGAACCATCAAAGAGAGGGAACAACGGCACCGTGCCCTAGCCTCTGAGGAGGCTCGGGACTCTTCACGCAAGGCTTCGGGTTCCAACCTGGCACTGAGACCCAGCTCGGCACCGGAGCTGGTGCAGCACCGCACTAACGGTAGCTGATGCTGCTGCACAACCTCGGTGCTGACCCTGGCACTGCAGCACCAACCCGGTGTCCTGGCACCTTGGCACCGCTCGAGGTCACCTTCGGGTAGCCTGGTACTGCGAGTCCCTGGATCACCCCGGCACCACTCGCCATCATCTCCAGTGCTGCTACGGCACCAACCCGGTGCCCCAGCAGCTCAGCACCGCTCGAGGTCACCTTCGGGCAGCCTGGCCTCGCTGGCACCGAGCTTGTCTCGGTGCTGACCACATTCACCCTCGGTGCCACAGAGCCCAGTACCGCAGGAATGGGAGCTTAACCACCTAGGCAGTCCCCCTTTGCCAGGTGAGGACTTACCACGGAGCCGCATGGAGTCGCTCCTTGTGCCATCCACCCCGGAAGCAGTGGAGGCTGCGCGAGCCCTCCTCTTGCTCCCCACAACTCCTGTCCTGCTCCCAACCAGAAGGGGCAAACCGGCCTTCATATCCGAGGCCTGGGTCTACTGGGGGCATTCGCCCTCACCACCCCCATCTTCCACTCTATTGGGGGCTGGCACTGTAGAGCCATCCCCGTGACAGCACATCACTCTGCTGTCACCAGTACCACCCCAGGAATCTCAGTCCCCTTCTCCTGCCTCCAGTCTGGAGGAAGGACCTTCTAGGGGCTCTAAGCAGACCTGGCGCCGCACTTCGTCCCCGTCACCATTTCACTACTGGCCACAGGAATGGTCCCCTTGGGAGACTCCCTCTCAATCTCAGCGAGCTCCCGGTACCGCCCTCTCCCTGGCACCAGAGTCCTATACAGGAAATCTGTTGGCGCACTTTGATCTGTTGTGCTGGGCCACGGCCCACCTAGGAATGGAGGTGCAGCCCTTGGGTCCCCCTTCTGATGCCCTCTTCGGGCCAGCCTTTGCCTCCACAGAACCCCTGACAGTCCCACCCCACCTGAGTGTCTGGGACCTCGCCTGTTCCCGGTGGCAGAGCCCAAGCTCTATTGCCCAGGTTTCGGACATGGCGGGCGTTAAATATTGGGTTTCTGAATTGGATTTCCCCTCTCTTGCTGGTCACCCGGTTCCCCTGAGGGAAGTGGTACAGATGGCACTGGGCCCTGGGGAACCCCCCCCATAGACCCCCTTCCATCTTCCAGGGATACTTGCTGGACGTGTGGGAGTCAGTCGCGAAATTCTGACGCGTGCTCCCACCCAAGGCCAGGGAGGAATATAGTGCCTTTCTAGAGGAGGGTAACATAATTTCTCACGACTTCCTCCTTTCGGCTCATGACGCGGTGCACACAGCTGCCCGCACCATGGCCTCAGCAGTAACTATTCGCTGGGTGGCCTGGCTTAGGGAGGCTAGGGCGCCCCTAATGCGCAGCAGGAGGTTCTCGACCTGCCTTTCGAAGGGGACACTTTGTTCCCCCCAGAAACATTATCAGTGGTGTGCGCCACTCGAGATCCCAGGGGAGAGGCCAAATACTTGGGCCTGGTCCCTCCGGGGCCCACCCCTCCCACATAGGCATTTGAGGCTCTACCCTTTTCCCCTAACTCCCCCTTATCCCTATCATCGTGGGATCACAGGAAACTTCCTTCCACCACTGTTATCTGCTGCAAGGGCTGAGACTCCCTTCTGTTCCCTCCTGCAGGGAAGGGGCCCACCCATCTCACCGCCACCCACTCTTGGGCAACAGGGAGCAAGCACTTCATGATATCACCGCAGTAGACAGTGCGAGCCATCCCCCCCTTGCGGGGAATGGCGCTGGGTGGGAACCAACCCCCCCCATCTTCTTTTGCTACTGCACCCCCAGCACCCCTACCGGGGGCTTTTCCCCTGCCCTCGGGTGGCATGGGCCTCCTCAAGGCACGAACTCCCTGCCTGCACTTTCTCCGCAGCGGCTATCCTGCCTGCACCTTCTCCGCAGCGGCTATCTCGGGCACTCTTGGGCAATTGGCCCCCCCCTTCCTCTGGTATCCCTTAATCCTGCGCTATCGCATCAGATCTTTGCCAGGGACGAGGAGTGCGTCTCATAGTAGCCCCAGCTTTGCTGCAGAGGCTCTGAGACATGCATTTGCAGCGTTTACTCAGAAGCGGGACCATCCCTGTTACCCTGATGCTCTCCATCAGGTAGGCCCTTTTGATTCCCGGCTGGGGAAGAGGCCTTTGTTCACTCACGACGAGTAACCAGTCCTACTGTGGCCCTGACAGCTCAACGGGACCCTCCATCCTACTCGTCATGCGAGATGCGTTCACATGGTCTTGGCAGCTCTTAGCCTCCGCGGAAGGCCAAGGCAGAGCAGTCCATCCCTGCCTTCATATACTCCCCTTCTTCACAGAAGCTGAGGCCCCTTACAGCCCCTTTCCTTGCGGGCAACCTCAGTTATATCAGGACGCCTACCCTAGGAGTCCTTATCGTAGGCCCCACCCTACTAGAAGTGGTGGCCAGCCTCCCCTATATGTCCCCTCCTTTTTCCCCTTTCACTCAGGGACAGCGCCATTATCGCTTTCCCATGGGAGGGGAACAGCAGTGGAATACTGTATCTTGGGCCTTACACACTAGTGTCCACCTTTGCGGCATCAGTCCCCCAGCATAGCCGGGCAGAAGGCCACATTCCGAGCATAAAGCTCCTCAATGAGTTGCTTATAACTACGCAACCTAACCGTGGTGCCGTTAGGTCACATGTACCCTGGCAGAGGACACTGCCCCTTGGGCATGTGTCGACCCTCCTATCTGCTCAGGGATCTACAGTTCAATCGGGGACACACCTCCATGTGATGTTGGTGGCGACCTCATATATGTATAAATATAGATATAGATATAGATATAGATATAGATATAGATATAGATATAAAAGGAAAACAGGTTAGAGCTCCTGTCTCTGGAACACTAGAAATTCAGAGGCTTGGCCCCCCGCACAGGGATGGCCATCTGTTTTCCTGGCTGGCGATAACCCTCCATATTGGGTTCTCTAACCTCAAGGTACCTCTACGATACTGCAGTTGATACTCCGCGGGTGGCTTCTCTTCCTAGGTGGTCAGGAGATAATCTCTCCAGCCCCTGACAACCGTATTTCCAGGGGTGACTCCGCATCAATGTGTCCTTTCCCCTGGTGCCCATGTCTTGCAATGTAGCTGTGACACTACCCCTTTTGGTGGTGCCCTAGACACGCAAGACCATATTCCTAATATAGCATCCCTTCAAGCCCTTGGGCCACCGCAACTCGGTGGGCGAGGGGTAGTTGGCATTGTCCCCGCCTTCCCCTGCCCCTTTGCATACAACCCTCATGTTGCTGGAATCCCACAGGATTATAGGCCAAGCAAGCTCCCTCTCTTTCTCTGTGGCTATGTCTACACATGCATTGTTATTTCGAAATAAGGATTTCTAAATGAGTTATTTTGAAATAAGTTAATTCGAATTAACAAAATGTTAATTCGAATTAAGGGAAAGCCTGCAATCTAAACGGCTGTTATTTCAGAAGGGATATTTTGAAATAAAGCCATTTGGACCTGTTGTTTCGAAACAGCTCTTTTGAAACAACAGGTCTACATGGTGTTGTTTCGAAAGAACAGGTCTAAACAGCTTTATTTTGAAATACCCATTCCGAAATAACGGCTGTTTCGAGGGGGGGGGCAGGTTTTACTTTTTCGAAATGACGATTCTTATTTCGAAAGGACGGGATCCATCCTTTCGAAATAAGAAAACGTCATGTAGACCTAATTTCTTTTATTTCGAAATAATGAGTGTTATTTCAAAATAAAAGTGCCGTGTAGACATAGCCTGTGAGTTCTCATGCTATCAAGGTTATTATAGGTACCAATCCATCAGCACCATCCAGGCCATTACATCGCCTTGTGGGTGCTAGTGTCCTGGAGTGCCTCTCCAGCAAGAAACCTGGGGTTTGGTACCATTCTTAGTTGGAAGAGTGTGCTTTGTGCACTAACTTGAGATCCTGTAGCTGGTATACCTGTGCCTCCCACCGTTTCACTTTAGGCCTTTGCCTTCAGTGTACGGACTTGTAATGTCTTGCCAGACCATTCTCGATCATTCGCAGGGTCCCTTTTTTCCCCAGCGCAACTACGTGTTTTATTACTATCTTCGTCAATCAGAACCTGCTGGCACTGGCCACGCCCAGTCCAGGGGATAAGGTTCATCCCTCCCGCGGCTGCCTGTGCAGCCAGCAAGCATCCAGGCGAGACCATGACTCTTTGGCTGTGTTCTCACACAGGGGGTTATTTCGATACGGTTGTTCAGAAACAACTTGTATTGAAATAATGCCTTATTTCGCAGTGACTTATTTCGAATTAGCAAAAAAGTCACTTTGAAATAAGAAGAAAAGCCGGAATTGAAATAGCAATTCCGGACAACAGTTATTTTGAAACGACTCACCGTCGTTTCAAAACAACATGTTCAGACGACGGTTGTTTCAAAACAAGTCGTTTCAAAACCACCATTGTTTCGAAACAACACGTTCGCACGGCGTTGTTTCGAAACAACCGTTGCAAAACAACGTTGTTTCACCCACAGACTAGGTCTAACTTGTTTCGAAGCAACCGTGCATCGTGTGAACAGCTGAAACCTGATTTCGAAACAACCTCCATTGTTTTGGAATAAGGAGGCTGTGTGAACACACCCTTTGGTTCCCGGCTCGGGCTTCACGGTGCTCAGTCCATGGGATACTGTTCATTCTTTCCATTACTTCCTGTGCAGGCCACAGCCATTATGGTTAACCTTGTTCTTGTTGGCCTCCAGCATTTCCTGACGAGCCCAGGCAGGAAGGTCCTATAGCCAGACACTTTTCTTCTGGCCTTCATACCTTTGTGTTCTGCCACTTAGGTGGAACATCCAGCGCAACCCTCTATGTTTTCATGTTGCGTTCTTCATACTCGTTGTGGTGACCTTGGTCCATCCTGCCACTCTCTTATGTCTCGGCAGGTTCGGCCCTGCCCCTGTCTTGGGTTGGCCCTCAGTTATCGATTTTCTGTGCCATGTCAAGAGCCTAATTCATCTCTTGACTCTGGTTAGATTCTGGTTTGCTGGGCTTCTTCCCGTTTGGGGCATATTGCTGTGCTGAAGGCGGAAGACCCAACTCCACCCGCCATCCATCAGCATGGCTAGTAGTCACCTATTACTGAATGCATCCGAGCAGTGCTCGAAGAATAATGGTGAGTTACTCAGCAGTAACTGTCCTTCTTTGAGATGGGCTGCTCGGATCCATTCAGGTCCCTCCCCTCTGTCCCCGCATCTGGAGTTGGCGACTCTAAGGAACTGAGGAGGGGTTGTGAGGCAGCCGTATATATAGCCACGGGGTGGTGTGAGGGGCAAAGGCTGCCTACCCTCTCCTGACAGGCTAGAACAAAGTTTTCCGACCAATCCAGCGCTCCAGCACAGAGACACCTATTACTGAATGGATCCAAGCAGCCCTTCTCGAAGAAGGATGGTTACTGATGAGTAACCCACCATTGCTGGATCCTCCATACCCGTCTCCCTGGCTTCCTCTTGGTCCTTCTGGGAGCTCTGCTGCCACAAACAGGAAACATGCAGAGCTGTTGCTTCAATTCAAACACCTGTACTCTGTTTCTATTGGCTCTCCTGGGACTCCTCTAGAACTCACTCTCTATGGCAGTGGTTCCCGATCTTTTCTCTGACATATTACACCTTGATACCTTGAATTATTTTGAGCCCCATCTTCATATAGTCACCCAATTAACTCATGAATATTCATGAGCCAATCTAGAACACTTCCAGTAGTTTTCCAAAAAGTTCTGTGACATACCAGCTCAGGAGTGGCGGCTCACCTATGTGTGCCGTGGAAATACTGCTCTGTGGTGTTAATCCCATCTCCCCCAAGGTTACTAGATAAGATTTCACAGGCAACTATAATTCTGTGAAGAGGTTGACTTGGCAGCCTTATTAGTGTTGTTCTAATGTCAGTTTTTGTGTGTGTAGTCTGTAATCCATGGTACTTGGTTATATCCATAGGAAGTTGAATAAGTGTTTCAGCATTCATCTCTAAACTGAAATGAGACTGTCCCCCAATGCATCTTTCCAGAGAGCTTGTGGTTGTTTGCTTATAGGATTTTAAAAGGAAGCTGGTGACATTTCGAGAGGAAATAGATGCCAGAGGGGACTCTGTCAGCTGCAGCTTCATCATCCTCATGGCTCACGGTGACAGGGACACCGTGCTTGGCTCTGATGAGAAGAAAATGAAGTTGGAGGAGCTGTTCACAGAGATGACCAACGAGTCATGCAATGGTCTGCGGGGTAAACCCAAAGTGTTCGTGATCCAGGCCTGCCGAGGAGGTGAGTCTCAGAGATGTTGATTGTCAGGTGGAAGAGTTAGTCAGTAATTGGTGGCCAAGGCCAGGGGGGCAGCAAATACCTGGCTGTCTCCCTCATGATAGATCGCTGTGGGTAAATGGCATGCCTCAGTGATTTCCTTGTGCCCTTGCTATTGTGTAGACTGCAAAGATGCAACAGAATAAAAGGAACATGGAACATCTCAGAGAGGGGACTGCAGCACAAAAATCAGCCCCTGGGGCAAGCCTACACTTCTGGTGGCAAATTAGCCATCATCATTTTCATCTTTCCAGATTGATTATGCAGTCAATGAAGATTCACTTAATTGATCAAGAAGTCGAACTGGTAAGACCACCCCCTGAAAAACAGTAGGGCTGAGTTGATGGGAGGCCATTTCCCGTCAACTCAGTACAGTGGAGATGCTGCAGTAACTAGGTATTAGCAAGCTGAAGGGAGAAACACAAGTTATTTTATGTAGCTTTTGAATCAGTAAGTGTAGACCACCAGACCTTAGGTATGTACATTATTTGAGAGCACAGATGTTGTCCTGTTGATTTAGGTAAGGAAGACAAAGGTGTTCTCATGAAGGACTCCAGTGCAGTGGACTTCTCTGCCACTGGATTGTTCTCAAGCAGCTGTGATTGTAACAGCCAAGAAGTCATGAAGCTGATCCCGACGCACAGCGACAGCCTGTTTGTCTATTCATCTCCCCCAGGTACCAGAGTTCCCTTTTTGATCCCTTTCTGCCCTCCTCATGCAGCCCCTGGAATACTCACCCCCATTCACATATGAAACTAGAATCAGTCAGGCTGTGATTGTTTTTCCCTACTCATAAAATAGAAAGGTGAAATGTTTTCACTGAGAAATGCTGTAGTTCAAGCCCATCATGCTCCTGTTCTCTATAGGCTGGACTCACTGGCTGGACTACATCTCCCATGCTGCATCATGGTATCATCTCTTGGAGGTGCAACATGGTGGTCCCTGACTGTAATACACCGTGGGAGATGTAGTCTGCCTGGAGAGAACGGCCGGTAGAGGAAAATGGGGACATGTGGGAACAATATGATAATGGGCTCTTCAGTTTAGTCTAACAGGATTCAGGGCTGGACATTGCAGCTAGACCAATTCTGAATGGAAGCATGGTGTAAATTTTTTGGCAATGAGAGTAACTAACCACTGAAACAACTTAGCTTTCTGGATTTATAACCCACTGATGCTGGCACCCATTAGTGTTCATGCCAGTCTGGCTCTGTGTGGACTGCCACAGTCCAGTGACATCTCACGTTCTCAAACCACTGCTGGCCCAGTTCCAGAAGGAGACACTGGTCTTGTAATTTCATGGATGTTTTCTGGCTGTCACACCATCAGGTCTCAGCTTCTGTAAGTGCAGGGTGGAGAACTTCATGCACCTCTCCTTGCACTGAGCCAAACAACCCGTGTTGCACTAAAACACCTTCCTGCAAGGCCTCAGGTCAGAATCTGAAGTCATCTGGAGACAGAGAACCCAGCACTGCCCTAAGAAGTTTATTCAGGGGTTAAACACCTACCTGGTGAAACTGGGACCTTATTTCTGGTTTGAATTTATCTGATTCTAACTTCTAGCTCCTGGGTGTCGTTTGGTCTTTTTCTGAAAACGCCTCAGGACCCAGGGTTCTCTGAATGACCTAGTCTTGATTGAGGGATGCAGGCATGGGGGTGGAGTCATCAAGCCACCATCTCCCTGTATCTTCTGCTGGTGGAAGACAGACTGCCCTTACCACAGCTGGCCTTCATCTCCCATTCCTGTTGACAGGCAAGCAGCACTCATGCAGAACGGCCATCTGTATCCTCCTTTGGGGATTGGAAACAGCACCACAGTGGTCTCCCCCTAAAACCCCCACACACTGGCTGTGTTCACACAAAGCTTTTAATTCGAAACAACCACCTTTGTTTTGAATTAAAAGTTGCCATGTCCAGATGACGTTTGCCTTATTTCAAAATAAGGAGTTCCTTTATTTCAAAATAAGGAAAATCATTTTGATATAATAATACTATGTCTGGCTCTGTTATATCAATATGCCCCACGTATCAATATAACAAAATGACCTTCCCACCTCCCTTCAGCACTCTGGCCAGGGTGCTAAGGGAAGGTGCAGGGGGGCACAGTGGGGCAGCAGGCATGGAGCCAGCTTCGCCCGCTGCCCCTGCTTGCAGGCAGCAGGAGGAGCGGTGAAGCCCCAAGCCGGCTGGACCCGCTGCTCCAACAAGCCGGCAGCTGGGGGAGCGGTGGGTCCAGCTGGCTTGGTGTGAAATTGACCAGGCTGCAGAGCCTGCCTGGGGCTGGGGGAGCCAGCATCTCCCCTGGCCGCTTGCAAGCAGCCAGGGGCTGGGGGACCGGGGCGCCCCGAGTGCTCTGCCCCCGCCGCCTGGCCGGCAGCTGCAGAGCCCAGGCAGAGGCTTCAGCTGGCTCCCTTAACCCCCGCCTGGCTGGCACGCTGAGCCTGGGCAGCGGGTCCAGCCATCTCAGGTACCTGCTGACCCCCCCCCCCAGCTACCAGCTTGCTGGGGCAGTGGGTCCAGCTGGCTCAGGGACCCGCCGCCCCCCCCCCCCGGTTGCCAGCTTGCTGAGGCAGCAGGGAAAGCTGGCTGGGGACCTGCTGCCCGCCCTGGCTGCCAGCTTGCCAGGGCAGCAGGTCCAGCCTGCTCCAGCACGCACTGCCCTGCTGGCAGCTGCTGAGCCCAGGCAGCGGGTCCAGCTGGCTCCCTGATCCACCATACAGGTGGCAGCCGAGGTGCCCCACCTCCCTGCCCCACTGCCCCACTAGCAACAGGGGATTCAGGGCAGGGGGATCCTCCTGCCCTAGGGGCTGTTTTCCCCTGCCTGGGTCTCCAGATGAGAGCCAGGCAGGGGATTGGGTAGCAACATGGCTCTGCCAAGCGGCAATGTTGCCACACCTCCCATGGTGCCGCTTTGCTGAATTGAAATAGCAAGAGTTCAGACTTGGTGGTTTTCGATTTGGTGGTTTTTACTTACTTCAATATAAGTGAATTTGAATAATGATATTATTTAGAAATAACTTATTTCAAATTCACTTATTTCAAAATAAGCATTTACGTGTAAACATAGCCACCTAGTGCTGGGGGCAGGAGGGAGGGTGAAGGGGCAGATACTAGGAGCATAAATGGTAGAGAGAAAGAACAACAGCTGCCTTCATCTCATCCTAACATAAAGGGAAGGGAAAGTGGCATCATTTCCCTCCCATAAATGGTTCTGTCGCTGAATTGCTGTTTTCCAGGATACGTCTCCTATCGAAACCCTCAGAAAGGATCCTGGCTGATTCAGAGCTTGGTGCAGGAGGTCACCAAGTCTCAAGGTCTGCACATACTGGAGATCCTTACCAAGGTAAGTGACAATGAAAATGTGACTCCATCTGCCACCTGTCTATGTGTATCTCTGCGTGTCTTAACCACAGCTCTGGTTCTAGGTTCCTGAGGTGTGGGCCAAATCTGAAAAGTAGAGGGTGTGGTAGTACCTTAAATCTAAGATGTACAGACCCCACCCCCCAACTGCGACTGGGGACCCCAGTGTGCTGGGTGTGGCACAGACACACAGTTAGAGACAGTCCTGGGCCCAAAGAGCACATTTTCTGAATAGATACGACAGACAAAAGGATACAGGGAAAGCATGCAGAATGGAACAGAAACCCAGTGGTGTGCCAAACAAGTCATCATGGCTATTTCTACACTGGGAATTTAGTTTGAATTAAGGAGGCTTAATTCAAACTAAATTAGTCTATGGTCGCATTGGCTTTCCATAGTTTGAACTTGTAAAACCTGTCTTTAGTTCAAACTAACCCAATGGAGCCATGTTAGTTCGAACTAACCGTTAGTTAGAACTAAAAGCAGTTTGACCTTCTTCCTCCCAGGATGCTTTCCTTTTTTTATGGATTGAATGGGGTCATGGTCCTTCTTGGGTGCCAGGTTGCCACACTTCCCATGGTGCCCCCCCTTCTAAGCCGAACTAGCAAGTCCTGTGCATGGACATGCTAGTTCGATTTAGGTTTCTAGTGTGGAGATGCTAATTCGAGCTAAGTTAGTGTGAATTAATCACAATTAGTTCTAATTAATTAATTTGAACTAGCTAGGGCAAACTAGTTTTCTTAAGTGTAGTCGTAGCCCATGATAATACAGCTAGAGGTTTCTTGTTCGCTTTTGGCTGTATGTTTGTTCTCTCCATGTGTTTGCTGTCTCCGCTCTGTGCAGGTAACTGGGACACTGCTCCACAATGGAACCACAGATCGTTTCAGCAATGGAGGCATCCAGCCACACTTATTGTTAAATGAGCACAGTAAAAAGCATCTTATGGGCGCTTCAAGTAAATTTAATATTGTGCACCCCTGACAATTTTCCTGGCTCAGTAAATGGTGGGACTTTCTGTTTTCCACTTGGCCAGACAAAGAGAGCTCCTGTGAGAGCGTCCCTTTATACCTTGAAGGAAGCAGACTGTGTATTGCCCTCTGATACAGGTAGTTGCCACCCTCTATCATGGCCAGGTTAGGTACCATCATTTAACATCCATTACTTTGCACTGCATGGTTTGGTGAAAGTATCTGTCAAGGATGTTCCCCACTCTGGCACTCTGAGTGCAGAAGGTGGGGCCTCCAAAAGACCTTAAAACCCACTGGCCCTAAAGCCTTGTCTTAAGACTCTTCAAGGCTACCAATTTTCTGGCCTTGGAGTGGTATTGCTGCCACCACCTAAATGCAAAAATGTCTTGAAAATCCAGGAAGGTGCATTTGGGAATTCCTTCCTGTGAGCTCCCGTCAATCACTTTTATTCCTCCCTCAGGAGAGCGATTGAACCCCAATATCAGCTGGGAATGAGACAGAATCCCCTTTAGTAGTTGGCTGTGGAGTCTGAGGCACATGCACACAAACCTCTTGCCTTTTAGGACACAGAACCAGAGCTTGTTCTTCAAATGACACATTTTCTTTAACTAAGAGGGACAGCTAGGAAAACACAAAGAATTGCTTCTCTGAGATTTAACTTAGATAATTACAGGATAATGGGATAGGTACATAGGGTTGGCACAGAGGAATCCAAAAAAAGCCAAAGCAAAGAAATAACCTGAATGCATCTAACTAAACATTCCCTGTTCTATTACACATGCATAGTTACAGATTTAAGTTTTTCTTAGACATGGATGTCACTGGATTCTCCAGGCCTGGCTTCTTGACCTCCTTACCGGTCCCTCAAGGAGCTCTTCTCCCACCATTCAGGAAACAGGCAGGGCTGCTGCTGCCCCAGTTCAAAATCTATACCTTGTGTGGTACGCCAGGCAGAGTCCAGTCAGGCACGTCAGGCAAGATGTGTTCTTATCAGTGTTGTTCTGTGTCCGACGCTGATATCAGTTTGGCTGTGTGTGTGAATGTGTGTGTGAGTAAACTGAGACAACACTCACGATTGAGGGAACCAACATGACCACAGATCTTTGTAGAAACAAAGGTGCCAGGCGAGGCTTTATTGCAACGTAGCACTATGGCAAACAATCCGTATCGACAGATTTGTTGGCAGCATTGGTGCTTTCAGTGCGATGGAACAGCTCAACTGATAGCAGGACTGGCTGTCACGCTCTCGGCTACATGAAGTTTGGGCCCTGGGGCTCCTACTTTTATACCTTATCCGAATTGACTTGTACATCCATCCTTTGATGCCACTCCTTAATTTGATAGGTCCCTGGTTACCTCGGTTGTCCTATGCATCCCTCCTTTGATGCCACCCCTTAATTTGATAGGTCCCTGGGCATCACCATCCATCAAAGTGTCATGACTTGGCCACACCTCTCCTTTGTACAGGTCACTTCGACCCAACATACCTCCTTATCTCTTCTGGCATGAGACTGAACTAGCACCCCCTTTCTCCAATTCTTTATTCAAGTACATTCTCATCTTTGTCTTAGCACTTTCTCATATTTAGCTTATGCCAGTTTCAATGAGGTTATCATGGTCGCATGCTCTGTGTGCATGCCATTCAGACCCACTTTCTTGGACTGCTTCGCTAGCCAATACCTAGCCACTTCTACTTATCTTACTTAACCTTTTAGTTTCTCCTACACCTTGTATCTACTGGATCTCCTGGAACTTCTCTAGGACTCACTGTCTGCAGCGGTCAGCAACCCAAAAGATTACAAGAGCAATTTTAAAAAATTCCTTCAATAATCAAGTGTTTGAGAGTTTCAGTGGTTGTAGCCTCCTGGTGGGGGAAGCTGGGAGCTGGGCCAGGGTGCCTGCCACAAGGTGCCCTGGCCAGGCAGAGCCTGGAACCAGAGCAGGCCCTCTAGTGGGTCCCCTGGTAGTGGTGGGGAACTCAGAGCCTGGTGCTGACCACCTTCAGGTCCCCCAGTGGCAGGGTGGGGTGCCTTGAGCCTGGAGCCACAAGAGATCAACTAAAGAGCCACATGTGGCTCTGGAGCTGTAGGTTGTAGACTCCTGGTCTATGTTGTTAACCTTCAGCCCCAAGGTTACCACAGCATCTCTATTCATCATATTAATAGGACCTTTCTATCCATTATAGTGTCACTGGAGGAGGTCAGTGAGCCCTTACTGACCCTGGGTATTGGGTTGTCTTGGCACCTTTCTGGAATGTGCTTGTGCCCAACACTTCTTTGGAATATGTATTTGTTAGCTCAACTTTGTTCTGCCCAGGTACTGTGAGTGTGTCAGTACCCACCCTGGCTTCTGCTTGATTTGCTTTACACTATTACTTTAGTTCAGGCTTCTTATATGACCTGTTATGCTAGGCCTAATATCTCCAGCTCTTACTTTCTACTACAAGCAGGGGTGTCACTGGCTGGGGGAGGGACCCGGGGCACGGGCCCAGGCCCCACCCCCAGCCCACAGGTCCTGCCCCCAGCCTGCAGGCCCCACCCTCTGGCCAGGGCCAGGGCCAGGTGCCGCCGCGGGCAGCCAGGCCCCACATCCCCGGGCGGGGACGGGGCCGCCATGGCCGCCAGCACCCAGGCCCTGGATCCCTGGCCGGGGACAGGGCCACCGCAGCCGTGGGTGGCAAGGCCCCGGATCTCTGGCTCAATCGGGCCGGAGATCCGGGACACTGGCGCTGGGGTTCGGGGCATGTGCCCCAGAGTGCCCAGCGCCAGCGACGCCCCTGACTACAAGATTTGCTCAGTTCATTGCTTCTGCAGTGGTGCTTTCCTTGTCATATGATACATCAGTGCTGCAGGTATCTTGATAATGAGATTAACACGAACTGGTGGGAAAATTGAGTTTCTGGGCCATGAATTGGGACAAAGCTGAAATGCTGCCCATTTTCATGGACTGAAACATTTCAGGATGTCATGTCAAAAGTTCCATGAGTGTACTGTTCCTATGCCCCTTCCCCTCTGTCGGGAACTAGAATTCAAAATGATCAGTTGGAGAACTGGTCTGAAATCAACAAGATGAAATTCAGTAAAGACCAGTGCAATGTGTGATGCTTAGGAAGAGAAATTAAATGCACAATTACAAAATGAGGAATAATTGTCTGGGTGGTCATACTGGTGAAAGGGAACCTGGGGTTATTTTGAGTTGCAAAGTGAACGTGAGCCAATACTGTGTGGCAGTTGTGAAAAAGGCTGGAGTGTAGTTTTACCAGGAGTGTAGTAGCTAAGACACAGCAGGTAACTGGTCCACTGCTGAGGCCTTCTCTGGTCTAATTATGGGAGCCGCACTTCAGGAGACATATAGACAAGCTGGAGTGAGTCCAGAGAGCAGCAACAAAAATTACTAGAGGTTTAGAAAAGAGAACCTATCAGGAAAGGTTAAAAGAACATGACATGTTTAGTCTAGAGTAGGGGTTGGCAGCCTTTGGCTCCCCCTGTGCTGGCCTCTCATCTCCAACCCTCAGCCACTGCCGGCAGCCCCCTCCACCAAAAAAAAAGCAAAAAAAAAAAAAAGCGGCTGCTGCCTGAAAATTCAGCTATGGCCACAGTTGAAGTGGCATGCCACTGAAAGGAGCCACTCATGGAAAGAAGCTGCCCGGAACATCTCTTGGCAGTTTGCCTGGGGACAGAGGTCCCCAGGAACTCTGCAGAAAGATGCCACCCAGAGTGGCTTGTTTTGGCAGTGGTACGCTGTTGAGAGGAGCCATTCCAGATGGCTTCTTTCTGTGGCATGCCTGGGGCATCGACATGACAGGAAACCCATGCACCCTAGTCACCTCTGAAAGAAGCCACCCAGAGTGTCTTTCAGTGAAAGAAGTGGCAATTTCAGTGGCATTGCAGAGGGTGCCACGTGCTGATCCAAACGGTCTCACATGCAACTGTTGGCACATGTGCCTGGGGTTGCCTACACTGATCTAGAGACAAGACACCCAACAGGGGACATAAGAACAGGGTTCAAAGATGCACAAGGTTGTTATAAAGAGGATGCTCATCGACTGTTCTCCATGTCCACAGAGGGCAGGAGCAGAAGTCCAAGAGCAGGCTTAATCTACAGTAAGGTTAGATATTAGGAAAATCTTTTTAACTCAATGTGTGGTTAAGTCCTGGAGCAGGCTTCTGGGGGAAGTGGTGGAATCTCTGTCACTGGAAGTTTTTAAGAACAGAGCAGATATCATCTGTCAAGGCTGGTAAAGGTTTACCTGGTCTTGGCCCAAGACAGGGGGTAGGGCTAGGTGACCTCTTGAGGTCCCTTCCAGCCTGACATTTCTCTGATTCCACGCTAGTAATCTCAGTGCGTGTTCCCATTCCTCCTGGGGTTCTTAGTTCTTTTCTGTGTCTAGGCAGTCAGCTGTTCAAAACACCAATAAGTCACACTCATGGGCATATCTGGTCTGGGAGAGGCATTTATTTGGCAGTATGTTGATTTCTACTAGCAACCTGTTCTGTGATCTATAAACAATTTCAGGGGAGATTAATGCTGTTGGGTGTGCCAGCCTGATACTAGGGGCTCTCCGTGCTGCTCATCTCCCCCTTCTTCTTTTTCCATTCCACCCCAGATGAGTTGGGTTTGGACCATCAATGCCTAGACCATTCCCTGAAACTGAAATGTATTGGAAGTACCATCCCAAATTCAGGCACCTAAAGAAAGCAGTCAAATATAAGACCTCACTTTGCTCAGCCTATGAGTAAATTTTAGTGTAGATCCTCTGGAGACAGAGAAAAAGAGAGCTTGGAGTATTGAGCCTGGTGCCAGGTCTGACCAAAAGTAAGCAAAAACTATGTTTTGAACCAAATTCAGACCCTGTAGTAAAACAGATGCTAAACAAGGTCACTGTCTGACGCCTGAACTCGGCAAAAGTGTGGCACGCATTGTTAAAACCCAGGCACTCCTAAAAAATACTAGGTATAGGGTATTCATGTAAACCCATTACAGAGGGCTAGGATGGGTGCTCCCCAGAACAGAGGTATGTATAAACACAATCCTGAGGGATGGGACAGGAACACACCAACGCGAGCCAGATTAGGAGGGACAGGATGATGGATGGAGATGCTCTGTGTGAACTGACAGGTAAAAGGAAGAGGGTTCATAACTGCATTAGGCAGCCAATGTTCCCTCTAAGCTGATGATGCAGCTGAGTAAGTTGTGGTATTTACTGAGCAGCAATTTATGCAGCCTGGACAACAGTTTTTTGGTGCTGAAAGTATCAGCATGCCTAAGTGCCTTAATTAAAAAGTAATTCATAGATGGCTTTTCATTCAAACTTCAATAAAAATGTTAAATTGAAGTACTGTAGTTTTATTAAGTTACTAAACAAATGTGAGACAATAACACTTGCTGCCTATCTAGCCTCTACCATCATCTACACCACTCAGTTTTTGTTGCCTGTCTTTGTCAGATTTCCAGAATATACATATATATATGGACAAAATGGGATTTTCTCGCACAAAAGCTCATGCAAAAAATAAATGTTAGTCTTTAAGTGCCACCTAACTCCTTGTTTTTACATATATAGAGTCAAGGTTAATCTTAAATCCAGCAATTAGTTATGATTTGATGTGCATTATCATGTCTCGATGAGAAACTTCCAAGCTGTTACAAGACTGTGTCTTTACGTTAGTCATTAGGCTGAAGCCTCACTCAACATCTGTACTAGATGCTTGAAATGTACCATATACGTCAACCAACTGGGCCAGGAATGTGAATTTATCATCTGTCAGTGTATAAGTGACAGTGTCTAAGAACGTTTGTAGTGTATCAGCCTTTAGCTTAAAATTTAGCCTCACATTTCTGGAATCAATGATCAAGCCCCTTTAAATGAATGGGGTATAATAAACTAAGAGAAAACACAAACGGAGGGCTAGAGTCTTAATTCCACTGAAGCTTCTTTTAACACTCTGGCAGTGCAAAAGGGCCTTAAAATGGGTATCACTTAAGTCTTGTCTGATTTGCTGTTGCAGTATGACCTGATCCCATGCCTTACATTCCCCTGCATTTATTTTCATCCTATTCTGTAAATTCTCCCTCTTCAAAGCGTCTGACGAAGTGGGATATTCTCCCGCAAAAGCTCATGCGATAAATAAATCTGTTAGTCTGTAAGTGCCACAAGACTCCTTACTTTTTTTGCTTTACTAGACTAACATGGCTGCCGCTTTGGAATTTAAGTCCCTGTTATGCTGCCCAACGGGGGTAAAAGGGGTTCAAAGTGGATCAGGCCCTCAATGTCCAAAATGTAGATTGAAATTAAGTAGGTAGCTTCAGATTTGATCATGAGACTGACATGTTGAGGGGATTGTATTTAATATCTAGCTATCAACCTTAAAAATACACCTATTCTGCCCTTAGGAAACATATTAAATTACCATGTGTTGCAAATCACAATTACTAGGTAGCACCTGCTTCCCAGATTCCCTCAGGGCACCACCTTAAGTAAAGTTATCTGAGAAATTCAAAACTTTTAAAGGTGGCAAGGGCAGAAAACATGTTTCAAGACAGTTTCTCACAACATCACATCTCTGTAACCAGGGCCATTTTTTGTGCCTAAAGAATTGGCATCAAACAGAGCTAGGTTAGAATCTGTTACATTATCATGCCCAATCAAACCTCTCAAAAGCTTAAATATGGGACAAAAATCCCCTAAGTGAATGGCAAAAAATTAATTAGGCATACAGGAAACTTTAAACATTGTGAGTATCTTCCTTTAATATAAACTGTCTCTAACATCTTAGTTTTGGAGTTTATAGGGCTTTTTTATCCAAATCATTTTCAACAATAAAAGGGATGCTATAATTAGTATGCCTGGAGTGTAAATACTCTCAGAACTAAGATAAGCAAAATGAGGTACAATTGAGCTTTATGTGTCTGGTAGTGGACTATAATAAAGGTAGTTTAATAATTTTTAATTTTTGACAGTTAAAGCAAACCTAAGCAAAGCTGCAAGAAGCAAGAGTATACATAGATTTGTGAAAGAAAATGATTATTTTTCTAACAAATTTTTGGGGAAGTACAAAGACTTTTTTTTTTTAAATTATTGCACCGCTGGCAATATTTTTTTCCTTCTGCCTTAAATGACTTTTTATCCTTTCAGTTTTTCATTTCATTTTCCTAATCATTAGGATTTGTTTCCTTCCATCACAGGAGTCTATACAAAGTTACATTGTAAAGCCCCACCTTGACAAACTGATTGCATTAGAAGCTCTCACAGAAAAGAAAATGAATCTGAAATTAACCCAACTTGTTTCTGCTTATTTTAAGGGATCGCTTTTCTTTCAGGAGCTTTTGTATATTCAGGCCTTTTAGCAAGCGAAAAGCAAAGCATTCACCCTTGATAGAGATTCTAAACGGCTCAACACAATTTTGTTTAGGTCTTTCCAGCTAAGTACCCTCCTCCAGCTCCAGCCTGGCTCCGGCCTCCTTTGCCTGCAGCCCAGCTCCCATCCCCTGCCCCCACAGAGAGCCCTGTGTCCCTGCAGCAGACTGCATGGCAGCCTCCGGGAGCCCCACGACTTAGCCCTCCCATCGCTCAGGGCCCCCCCTCATGCCTAAGCTCAGGGCTGCTTACCTGCTGGGGCCCACACAGGCCCCAAAGATGCCACCATCTCTGCACAAGCAGCCTGGTGCAGAGGAGAGGGAGAGATTTAAATTTCCCTCCCCCTCTGGTCCTTCCCTGGCTACCTGCAGCAGGAGGGAGGGGCCGTCAGGTCTCACTGCTCCCAGCAGGCAGCCTCTGAATGAGCCTGTGCTGCTGCCGGAGCTGAGTTGGCTCTGACTGACACACCGGGCTCCTCCCGGCTGGGGAGAGGCAAGGCTGCCTGCCCTGCACCGGCCGATGTGCTGCCTGCGCTGGTGAGTGGGGGCCACTGCGCCCCTGCCCACCAGCGCAGCTTACAGGGAACATTGTTAGGCACTTGCTGCATAATTGTGTTTGTATCAACTCTGAGATACCAGGGCTAGGGGGCAGCCAGAGAGTGATAGAAGGGAAGTAGACAAGAGTGACCTGGGGCTTGTTCCCTGTGAACTGAGGAGATTAATTAGGAACATCGGAGGCCAATTAAGACCCACCAGGAGCCTGATAAAAATTCCTGCTCCAGCCAGGTAGCTGGTGAGAGGAAGGAGAGCTGGTGAGAGAGTTGGAGGAGTACGGAGTCTGACAAGAAATAAAAGAAAAACAGGCGAAGGAGAATGCTGGGAGGGAGTCTTGCCTGGCAAACCCTAGAAACTGAAAGGACATGGGGAAGTAGCCCTGGAGAAAAGAGCAGCCAGAAGCACTGGTGGCAATGTATAGCTGCTACTGCTAGGATCCCTGTGTTGGGACCTTTAAGTGGGCAGGCCTGGGTCCCTTCCACGCCCCCACCCTCGCCTCACAGGGCGTTACCAGGCTGACCAACAGTTGGAAATAGGAACCATGGGACACCCTGACTGGCCATGAAGAAGAAAAGAGCAAGGCCAACAATAGCTGAGCTGGCCATTTTTCACACACATTGTCCACTGGGATTTTAAAAACATATTATCTGACATTTTTCTTTTTAAAAAATCCTTTTGAACAGAATGAAATCTAGAAAAGGAAACCAGGGAAGAAGGGGTGAATCCCCAAGGCTAACAAACCATGAGATTGGCTTAAAACACCTGCTCCAGTCTTTGACCCTATAGGCAGTCACATTTCCAAGCTTTCTACCCAACCAGAGGGACTAGAATCCTACCTGTAAATGAAACAGGTTCTCTTGAAATCCCAGGAGTCCAGCAGCTGGGGCTTTAGGAAAAACATCTGATGTGATAAATATGGGAGAAGATAGTCACAAAGGAAGCCCTGTGCAGGGAAACAAGAAAGACAAGATTATTTACTTATTTCCTGAATGTTGTTGAAACTTCATTCTCTTCAAGGTGATTCAAAGGGTTTCAGAAAAAAGCTTCCAGACAACAAGAGACGGAGAAAAGTGTGACAGAACAGCAAGCCCAGTTTTTCAGAGCTCCATGCGGAAATTGCTTTATCTGTGGGTAAGGGAGGTATATTGCATCACTCAGGGGCATTCAAAAGCCTCTTTCCACACACACACCCCCCGCAGATACCGGCGTTATGTAGCACTCTAGTGTAAACTTGCCTTGCATCTCCCTTCCTTTTGGTATAGATCCGGCCAGAAAGTTAAGTGATATTTCTACCACCTGATCTTTCCAAAGTGGCATCAGCAGGTTCTCTGCTAAACTTTGTGGGAAAGGCTGGATTGCAGCACCTTGACCACTGGAGCAGAAAAAGTCATAAGGGATAGATCATCCAGCCGATGTTCTCTGCGCATGTCTAGATTGAGAGCTGGTCATATTTGCTGCTACAGTGGAACTTTAATTCAAGGGTCCTGCTTCAGATGGTCTCCAAATTTCATAACAAGAGCATGGCTCAGCACCAGGAGCAGTACACTTAGCTCTTGAGACTCGGGCACACTTGGGAATCTGGTGTTTGGTTCAGAAGGGGAGCTTGGCAGAATGGCGGGAGGGTCCCTGCAGTCTCAGAGAGAAGGGACATTGCCACAGCCACTGCAGATCAGTGGCAGAGCCAGGAGGAGAACTCTGAGGTCTTGGAACCAAGTTCTGCCTGCTGTAACCACTAGGCCCCACTCCCCTCCCAGCTCCAGGAACAGCATCTTGCTTATAGATATGTAACACTTCTCCTTTCCTTCTGTCTCAACAGAGTGTCACAGCACCTGGAAGGTAAGTGATGTCTAAGGTCTAATTCAGTGTTTGCACTGATGATTGGGGGGGGCAGGAGCGTGGTCCCCCATGGTGACAAGACTCACAGATAGTGCCCAATTAGGAGGGAATCACAAGAACAACAGGGAGGCCTAGAAAATATTCCAGTGTGTCCCTCTCTTTCAGTTCTATTGACCAGCTGTCACAAGAAATGAAGCCCTCCTCCAGCAATTTTCTTCGTGAGTATCGCAGCCCCAATGGGAGAAATGTTTGGGGAACAGCTGCCTCTTTCTCACATTATCCATAGAAATCCCCCGCTCCAAGTCCAATCTCAGTCTGATCATGCTTAGCGTGGGATCTGCCATGTAGATACATGCCAAAGTGGGAGCCATGTGTCACATTCCAAGGGGTGGATGGGACCAGCCATATAAACCCCAGGCTGACCTTTCAAACCCCTCCTCTGCCTTTCCCAGGGAAGGAGGATCTAACTCTGGACCCAGCCACAGCCCATCCTCTGCTAGAGATCTCAGCGAATGGTAAGGAGGTGAGGTGCCTGAATTTCCAGAAGAGCACCAACCTTAGTCTGCAAAGATTTGACACGGCCAACTGTGTGGTGACTAGGCAGAGTTTCAGGGCAGGGCAACACTTCTGGGAGGTGTTTGTGGGCTGCAAACCACGCTGGAGCCTGGGCATTGTCTCGGACCAAGCAAAGAGACGTGGACGGTTGATCCAGAGGAAACATTGGTGGTCATCTGAGGAGGTCTGCACTGAGGGCTACTGGATGATTGACTACAATGAGAAGGGTAAGAAGAAGTACTGGATATTTGACACCAACCCATGGCCCATGGAGATCATTCCCTGCCCTAAGATTATAAAAGTCTGTCTTGACTATGGGGCTGGGGAGGTCTCCTTCTACAATGTGGATAACCCCAATGCACCGATCCACCTGCACACGTTCCATACCAACTTCAACAGCAGCTCTGTCTATCCCTTCTTTGACCCGTGCTGGCATGACGAAGGGAGCAACAAAGACCCCCTCAAGATCCTGTGACTTGCCAGCTCACTACTGGAAGGGAGAGATAGAGACCAAAGTGACCACAGCCTTGAGGTGTTGTTACATTGTTACAAGGCATTGTTACAAGGTCAGCTTAGTTGAGTAGTTTGGACCAAACCAGGGACCTTAGGCACTTTTTTCTATGTGCCAGACACTTTGTGATACAGCAGTTATCCTACAGCTAAATAAGTGGTTCCCAACCTTTTCGGTAACATGGTAAGCTTAAATGAGACAAACAATTCTGCAGCACACTGACTTTTTCCAGATGAATTGATTGCTCATAAACATCACATTTACTTACATTTACTATGGTTACTGTCTTACCAGAGATGTTTGCAACGTAGTACATACAACAAGCTAAAGAAGGATCAAATGCACGAATGTTTCAAATCCACTGGAAAAAAATAGACATCTTAATTTTGCCCTTTGGCCACCTGTGTTTAGAATCAAACGATTGGTACGTCTCTTTTAATTTGATGATTAATTTTCAAGAGTTTAATGAGTTGTAATTTTGGTTAGATAGAATATAGTTTAAGATGAAACAATGTTTGTTTTACATTGATTTTCATTATGTTTGTGCAAAATCTCATGAAGCACTTGGACAGTTCTCATGGCACACCAGTGTGCTATGGTGCACCAGTGTGCTATGGCACGCTGGTTGAAAACCACTGATCCAAATGCTTGTGCAGTGGTGGGAGGACATTGAAAACACAGCAACCTGAAACAACAAATGTCTCTGTTTCCCCCTTCTGACATCCATGCCAACCGCTGACACTAATAGTGCCCTCTCGGCTAAGCAGCAGCCAAATTCAAGCCTTTTCAGATCACCTGGCTGATGGAGGAGAAATCAACAACCCACAGTGTGATGTTGGCCTTTAAGGGAGCTAAGCTAAGCGAGTTTAAACTAGGCAAAAATACAAAGAATTGGGGCATACAGACACCCCTCAATACTAAATAGCTTTTTTTCCATGAGATGTACCGAGCCGGCAACAAAAAGCTTCTGATCATCTCACTGGTCATTCAGAAGATGAAATACCATTCCTTTACAGTTATCCAGTTCTCTGGTCACTACCCAGACAGGCAAGTCCAGTTTGACAGCAGTTACTGAATATCCTGTCTATCATACAGAAAAAAAGTTCTACCAGCCCCAAAGGATTGGGCAGATTACTACCATGAGTAGTCAGGGCCATGAATAGTTCATATCTTACCCAGAAATGTGCTTATAGCTAATGCTTATTAACGAAACTAATATTTATTTAAGAAGAAACAAAGAAACCATCTCAACCTTTTCCATGTCACGACATAGCTTAGAGGGCTCCATGTCATGTGTGACACCCAGGCTCCCCCATCCCTGCCGAGGTTCCCCCAGTGGCACCATTCATGGCAGTGGGTTCAAGTGGCCTCTGCTGCTGAAAAAATATTGAGTCGTGTGGCACTTTAAGACTATTGCCTGCTAAGACAGCTGGATCAAGACCTGGGCATTCAAGGGGCTGCCCACCCTTGTGCCCCCCCCCATTGCTCCCCTGTTCTGGGGGGTGGGGTCAGGAGCTCTGGGGCCCCAGCCGATGCTGCAGAGAGGCTTGGGAGGAACATGGACAGTGCTGCTGCAGGCTGGCACTGTGAAGGGGGGGAGCTATGCTATGGAGGAGTGGCTGCAAATAGGGGGGCACAGGCTGTGCTGCTACTGGGGGGTCCACAGGCCAGCACAAGCTGGAGCTGCTGCTGGCGGCTGGGGAGGGGTTGGCCAGAGGCTGTGATACTCCTGCCCTATCCCTGTGCTGGCTGGTGAGGAGACCAGACAGTCCAGGAGCTGGGCAGGTAGGCTGAAGGTGAGCAGCAGCAGCTTGCCACTGTGGACAGCCGGGCTGGATTTTTCAGGGGCTGCAGAGCCCCCTTTAAGCAAGGGCCAGGGGCTGCATCCCCTAAAGCCCTTGCCTTAATCTGGTCCTACCTACAAAGGCAGTTTCAGTGGTGTGGGCTAGCCCTAATTGCCACAAAAAAGTTCCCACATCCAGTGATTTTGGCCAAGTGCCTGCAAAAGTGCTAGGGAGAGGGTCGCTTTTTCCTGCTGGTGCTTTATGGCTGGTGGCTTTAAAGAGTCAGCAGAAAAAAAGCAACCTCCCTGCCAGTGCTTTCAGCAGAAAAGCACCATCGCAGAAAGCACTTGAGGGCTGCTTTTGTGCTGCTGGCCCTTTGAAAGCTGCTAGAGGAGTAGCAGTTTCCAAAGGGTCAGCAGGCTCCTGCTGCAGCTCTCCAGTGGTGGCAGGGATGCTTTCCCACTGACACCTTCATCACTGTACCACAACAGACTTTTGTGTCGTGACACGCTGATTGAGAACCACTGGGTTAAAAGTCATTGCACATACAGATGGGAATAAAATTCACAGCTCAGTTTCAAAGAAGAGATGTTCCAGAGGGGTAGCCACGTTAGTCTAGTTTAGCAAAACAAACAAGGATTCCTGTGACACTTTAAAAGACTAATAAATTTATTTAGCTCATGAACTTTTATGGGAGAAAATCCTACTTTGTCAGATGCTAAAAGTAGAGAGGAGAACTGAGTAGATTAGCTCTGCATTTGCAAAGTCTCTGGAATCATGCACAGAACTTGCGGGTCTCCAGCCCTTGTGTGACGCTGTCTGGATTTAGGGGATCATTTGTGATTGTTTTTCATATTAATGATATTTCATATTTGCAATAAGCCATATGTGATATGCCATGTTTACTACCAATAGTAAGGTTGTAATCTGCTGGGAATGATTCTATGGTTTATATGAAGGTGTTGTATCTGTATTAGAAGTTAGGAATATGTTTGTTCTATTTGTGTTTCAAGTTATTCGGTTCTGGGACAGTTCCAAGACTGGATGTCTACAAACCATTGTCTCCTTAATAGCCCATTAAGGAGGCTCCCAGGTATAATAGGCCCAGGGAGAAACTTGTTGAGCCACTAGGATTTGCCCATGTGACTCAACTCCATTTTGATTTGCAAAATCTCCACACAGCTTGGGAAAGGCCAGAAGTGATAAAAGGTAGCAGCATCAACTCCATTTTGTCTTTAATCTCCAATCTGCAACCAACATCCATCTCTGGAACTATTCCTCTGTGACTGGACAAAGGACTGAGACCACTGAGGTGCTGGGTATCTACTGGAGGATAAAGCCTGCAAACTCCAAATTCTTCCATGGACTCACTTTCTGTGGACTCTAAATCACTTGTATGTACGTGATTCATTTTGACCCTTTAACATCTCTCATTTTGTTTCTTTTCCGTCTATATTAAACCTTTAGTTGTAGTTACTAAAGGATTCACTGGCAGTGTGGTATTTTGGGTAAGAATTAGCATACTGAATGGAGAACCAAGCTCCAAGGCAGGAGACACACTGAATTCTAGGACTGGAAAAGCAGGGAAGCACTGCATGATGGGGGATCCCTGCTCCTGAGACAAAAGAACTCATGTCTGCACACACCCAGCTCATCAGTTATCAGACCAATTCTAGTAATAGATCTTCAGTTGATAGCCAAGATACTAAATCTGCCTGATTACATTGTAAGGTCCTTCAAAGGAATCCCACCCATCACCAGGAATGATCAGCTCCTATTGTCCACCCAAACAAAACACCTCTGGTATACTCCCTTAAGTCATTATTTACTCCAAAACAACCCCAGTGTTCTACCTTAAACCGTTGTTTCTTTCCGATAAAAATCCCTACCCAAGTCCCACATGAGGTTAGTTAGTTCTGAATCTGTTCTGATGCCTGATCTGTTGCCTGGATCTACAAGCTACAGGTCCACTGGGACTTCATCTTCTCCTTGCTGAGTGTGGTAGAGGTTCTGCCTGTCTCCAGCACTCCAGACCTGAAGCTGAACAGCCTGGTTCCTGGGTAGCTTTGAGCTGCACTGAGTGGTGAGACAACCCCCCCCCCCACTTCTCTATTTTTTTTCCTCCTCTTAGTCCAACTATAACTCTCTAAACCTGATCTTTTGTAATCCACTTGGGTTAACTTTCCCCAATACTATAATTGAAACTGGGTAATACTGTAACTGTTTGAGCATTTTCCTCTTTTTGTATGGTTATTAATATTGTGACTGTTTGGGCATTTTTCGTTCCTTTTATAATTATTCATAAGTTTTATGTATCTGGCAATAAAGTAACTTTCCTGATCAAGCTGGTTGCCAGACTTCCTCTGTGCTCTTGGCTTCCCTGCATTGTTCTGCAGCAATGCTGCTTTTACCAGCCAAAGATCCCTGTGATGCCCAAGTCCTTGTAAGGTTTGCTCATTAAGGGGTTACCAGTGTGCTGAACCTGTGGCATATAAAGGTGGCAGCTGAAAGTGCTGTTTTAACCCAGCCTGCTCAGATGCATACTAGTCCGGTGCAGTACAGGGACACATAAGGATGGCAGCAGAGAAGTGCTGTGTGACCCAGCCTGCTGAGTTCAGGGACATATGAGGGATCAGCTGATAGACCCAGTCTGCTCAATTGCACTTAGAAACCCAGTCTGGGGAAATTTAGGTCCTGCAAGGGTGGCTCCATTGGGAGGGATTGGCAGAAGGGAGAAGTAAACTCCACACAGAAACACAAGTGACACAAGCAGTACACTAATGGAATTGCAACCTTCTCCCCCCCCACCACCAGAGGAAGTAACCCTAATAAATGAGCATACCCTGAGTTGATGGGCAAAGTTGGTAACAAAACTACCACCTTAAATGGGACAGTGCTATGTTGACGGGAACACATTTTCCATTGGTGTGGTGCAGTGAAGATGTTATGCTGCAGGGGAGTTAAGAAGCTGATGGGCGTTATGAAAGCTACTCTGTGTAGTTTATCTAACTCCCATAAACTGCTGCTGAATTTCAACACCCGTATAGGCCTGATCCTAGAAGCAGCTGTTCCTTATTCACTGGCTAAATTGTCAACAGGAAGGCTCTTCAGCTGGGTCCAAGCTCCTTTCATTGCCCAGTGTGAGAGCTAAATATCCTTTGATGGGCCATTAACTGGCCTTGTTCAGTCAAGAAGTATCTAAACTGGATATAAACCAATGTTATCCTGGGAACAAACACATTTAAAATCCTGATGGAAGGGTGTATTTGTCAATCTATATGGAAGGATGACATGCAAATGCAAAGCATAATCATACTCAGCACATCATAACCGTTCCATTGATACTTTATGTGATATACTTTGTATGAGATTTGTTACAGTTATGTACCATTGGTAGCAATAATGATGTGTATGCTCATATTTTAATCACAAAGCATCACACATAGCCTGGGTGTTTTCTTAGTGCACCTTTATAAGTGATGATGGTCTCTTGGGGGGCCACAATGAGGCTGCTCAGCCAGGGCAAACTGCAAAGAATGGGACAGGCAATCCCTCTTAGTGGTAGTTATTCTAATAATTAGATTCAACAAAACAGTTTCTACATCTTACTGGTTACCCAAAACCCAAAACACAGCCCCCTCAACCCCCAGGAATCCAGCCTTCGGCTCCCATCCAGAGAGCCAAGTCAAATGTGCTGATAACTGAAAATCTGATAGATTTCTACCAATCCCAAGAGATCGGACACATTATCCACCAGAACAAACAAGGATTCCTGTGGCACTTTTAGGTTACATCTACACTTAGATGGTTAATTTGAATTAACTTAATTCAGTCTAATTAATTCGAACTAATAATGATTAGTTTGAATTAAGTTAATTCAAATTCACATGGCAACACCAGAAACCCTAATTCGAACTACCATGTCCATGTGCAGGACTTGTTAGTTTGAATTAGGTAGGGGGCGCTATTGCATAGGGAAAATCAAGCTGTGGCTAATTCAAACTAACAGTTCAAACTAACATGGCTACATTGGGTTAATTCAAAGTAAATGAGTTTGAATTAACCACCAATTTGAAATTAAATTATGTTTTACAACTTCAAAGTTAGCTTTCATCAGTTCAAACTCCTTAGTTCAAATTAATGGAAGCCAGCATGACCATTCATTTATTTAATTCAAATTGAGCCTCATTAATTTGAATTAAATTGTTAGTGTAGACATATTCTTAAAGACTAACACATTTATTTCATGGCTACTCCCCTGAACAGGGCTGGCTCAACTGATAAGCAAATAAGGCAGTGGCTTAGGGTGCCACTGCCTTAGTGGTGGTGTGGGACCATACCAGGAGGTGGGGTGGGCTGGCCCAGAAGCTGGACCTGTGCTCCCACACCTCCCCAAGTCAGCAACTCCACCCCTGGTGGCGGTAGAGGGGGGCCAGCCCATGGGGGGGGCTCTGCTTTCTCACCCGGCCTCTGGGCTGACCCTCCACGCCCATAGGGAGGAACAGCCAGCCCAGGAGAGAGGTGGGAGAGTTGAGCTGAACCTTTGGGCTGGCCTGCTCTGCTCCTGGGCCAGCTGTTCCCTGTCCTGGGGGTGGTGCAGACCAGTCGAGAGTAAAGACCATGGTCCTCCCCTCCTCTCCGTGGTGTGGAATGCAAAAGCAAAGGCTGGCTTGGGCTGTCCCACCCCCTTAAGCCAGCCCTGACTCTGACAATGAATGCTTCATATATTACATGAATATGCACATAAAGCCCAGTCTTATAAACTAATCTAAGATCTGTTAAAAAAAAGAAGAGAGAATATATTGGTTAAAAGATCATTGTATATAAAATTAGATCACCTTTTGACAGTAGCTAAAACAGGAGATATTCCTTAGGTGAAGGATGTATATAGTTGTTTTGAAACTAAATCTCTATTTCCCAGATATGGCATTGATAATTAGTTGTGTTTATTAGCATAATGTAAGTGCCCAGTTCTAGGCATTCACTGGTAGTTTACTGCAGACTACAGAGAAAAATAAGGACAATGACATTACTATGCCCAAGTTTCACCTAAGTGTTAATATCGCCATTTGCTCTCTGAATCCATAGAATATATTGACAGACAGAAACCCTTTAGTTACACTGTTATCTTCAAATATATAAGTAAACACAGACAATCCAATCATCTTCCAATTTTCTAACTATACAAGTCTAAATTTCAAAGGTCTATGTAACATGGCTTTGTTAGCAATGTAGAAGAAATGGATATATTTATCACTTATATATTTATAGATTCAAAGATTTTAAGGCCAGAAGAGACCAGTATGATAATCTAGTCTGACCTCCTGAATAATGCAGGCCCCAGAACCTCCCGCCCACTCCTGCAATAGACACCTATCCTGTAATTAAAACATTAAAGTCCTCAAATTGTAGTTTAAAGAGTTGAAACCACCAGCAAGTGACCCATGCCCCATGCTACAGGGGAAGGCGAAAAATTCCAGGGCCTCTGCCAATCTGCCCTGGAGGAAGATCCCTTTCTGACCCTAATATGGTGATATTCTTCTGACATGTCTTTAAAGGTTTAATTTGCATCATTTATCTTGCTATTGCTTAATCCTTTCTAGCTCAGAGTAACATTACATCAGCGCTGGTATGGAGGTGGGCACAAACAGCATTCAGACAATTCCTTCTTTCAGAGGTCTCTACCCAAACACTAATATCCAATTATGGATTTGTTAGTCTTTAAGTGCCACAGGGCTTCTTGTTTGTTGTGATCACAGAGAGCAATTCTGACCTAGAAATGGAGTCTAGTTAGAGAGACTGAGACAGGAGCAAACTCTTCTGCTGCTTGCAGCATCTCACCCATGAAAGTCTGCATCCCTAAACATAACTGTGGAACCTCCATTACCGGAGGTTTTAAGAACAACTTGGTCAAACACCTCTTGAGGATGTTCTAGATTTGATTAGTTCAGTCTCATTGCAGGGAGCTACTGTTGATTACCTTGACATCACGTCCAAAGACTAAACACTTGCTCATACACTAAGAAAGAAAAACACTTGCTACTTCATAATGTTATTACCTGATGACTCCTGCCATAATAACATTTGTTGTGTTTTCCTGAACTATTGAGAGTTTTCTCCAGCCAGTCCTTCAAAAACCCCTCACTTCTAATAATTCATCATCAGGGTATTTCATTGCCTCAGCTCTTTGCATTTTGCTTTGATCAACACAGAGGGTTCAGTCACATGGGTGATGGTCTGTTAAGTAACTCAGCTCTTTATGGTTTTTCTATCTGGTAAGGGCATTCCGGGTGGCTGCGATCGACAGGCCCGGGGAGAGATAAAGAATCCATTGATCAAAAGAGTAGCCCGTCTTTATGCAAGAAAGGGAGGCAGAAGTTGGGGCTGGGGTCTAGCTAGTGAGACTCCTCACCAAGTCATTTGCCAGGCTGTAAACCAGCTGGTAGTAGCGAGCATTAGGGTTTTACCACTGGTATAGGAACCTCAAGTGCATCGTTGGCCAGTCTCTGGCCTGTAAGTCCCATACTTGATGGGCGGGAGCGATATGTCTGCTCTATGGGGTCAAAAGGGATTGCAGTATATACCTTAAGACCCTGGGGAGGTTGATCAGGTACGAGCTATGTTTAGGCACAGCTAATAGTGTTGATGATCAGGTTGGTCAGGGTGGCATATAAGAAGGGAGGGAAGGCTTCTTCCATCCCCTGCCTTTTGGACGCTCCCTATGAGAAGGAAGCGAGGGTCAACAAGGGATTCTTCAACTGTCCGGTCGGAGAGTAGGACGGAGGGCTTTCTCCATGGGAAAGCACGCAGAATTGACTTTTTCGGGTGTTGGGATAGCTACAGTAAGCAGAAGGCCCATTTAGTTTGGAACAGGGATCAACGGGCAATATGCTCTGATAATTGGAGTGTATCTCGTAAACCCTGAGTGTCCCCAGGGGTGAGGAGTTGCCACCCAAGGGAGGGCATTGTGTGGGAGGCATGATAGTGCCCTGGGAGTAAAACTATTCTCTAGAGGATGTTCACAGGAATTGGGCTGCATGTCGCCATTGTGACCACTGCAATAGGGTTAACAGCGGGGGTATGGACAAGGTGGAACTTTAACCCTAACTGGAGAAGGAGAGGCTATTTAACCTCTGAGTTATCCACTGGAGAAGTCTGTGCTGGAATCACTCACAGGTTAGACCTTTTGGGGAGCTAGTACAGCCGGAGGCTACTAATTGCCTAGCTATCGGGGAGCGAAAAAATTGAACAGCTGCCCTTTGCTTAAGCCTCGATTTCTTGAGACATTGTCCCGAGGCAGTGGCCACTCCACGGCAGGGCAACGAAGATGTGATTAGAATCAATAGTGCTGAATAACTGGAAGGAATCCCTCCCCAGAGCTGGGCAGGGAACAGCCTTACCGGGAAGGTCCCCAGGGTGAGTTTTGAACTGAAGTTGTGGTGGTGAGGATTGAGTCCTCACCAGTAACTATTGAAAGGGAAAAAAAGGAAGTGGGGTAGTTTGCCACGGGCCCTACAAGGCCGGAGGGCATGGGAGAGGTCCCATCGGGAGAAGTCCAAAGTATTTCAGTTCCCCCCCGGGAGTCACGAGCAGTACCCAAGACAGTTGAGATTTCTGGGAGAAGGAGGGTGTCGCCCCCAAAGGGGAGATCGAGGGCCACCTCTTGAGAGGACCAGGATACTCTGGCCTCCCATAGCCAGGCTGCACGGTGCAGGGTTACTGCTGAGGACATGGTGAGGGGGCACCTTATCCACTGCGTCCCATGCTGACAGGAGGAGGTCCTGGGAGGCTATTTTACCTTCCTCCAAGAAGGCATCATACTCTTCCTTGGCCTCTGGCGACATGGGGCTATGTCAGCGCTGCAGTACAGGGGTTGACTGTCCCCGGTCCCTGGGAGAGCCCCGTCTCGGAGACACAGGGCAGGAAAGGTGCCGCGGTACCGAGGTTGGTACTGCGCTTGTCCTGTGGCCCCTGTCAGTGCAGTGTTGGGTGGGTTCTGGTGCCGAACTGGCACGTGGAGCCACAGGAGGCCCCAAAGTCTTGGGGGAGGAGTGCCGAGCCTGCTTGGAGGCCAGAGCACGGCACCTTTGCTCCCTGTCCTTGATTATCCTTGGCTTGAAGGACAGACAGATGGAGCAAGTGGTGACCTTGTGGCTGTCGCCCAGGCACCAGAGGCACTTCTCATGGGGATCATCCCACGGGAAGGCTTTGCCACATTCGGCATAGGGTTTGAACCTCAGCATGGCGGCTGATGAAGGAGCATGGTGTTCCAGCCCGAGAAGGGAGACCTTCTTTGGTGGAACTATGTCCACAAATTGGTGCTCCTAGTCAGGTGAAAAGCTCATAAAGTGAACAATGGACAGGCTGCTTGCGAAGCGCAAGGAGCAGGCAGTTTCACAAGTGACCCAAAGATGGAAGAAATGAAACTGAAGAGGGGCTGGGCAGTGGCCACATATATAGCCACGGAACAGCGCTGGGGGCGGTATCTGCCTCCCCTCTTCTGACAGGCTAGGGCAAAAAGTTCTGACCAATCCAGCACTCTGGCACAGAGACACCTATTTCTGAATGTATCTGAGCAGCGCTCAAAGAACATCAGGGATAAAACAAAGAAAGTCTTCGGCAAGTAAGTGTAAGCTCTAAACATGGATGTTTTACTGGCTTCTTCACCTCTCCAAATGTCTGTTCTCCTTCGAGCGCTGTTCACATCATTCAGTTACAGGTGTCTATGTGCCGCAGCGCACGGTAGCTCAGAAAGTCTTTAGCGTTAGCCTGTCAGGTCAGGGCACATGGCCAATGCCCCCTCCATGCCACGACAGCGGCTATATAGGTGATTGTGACCCTGATCCTCCCAGTTCCTTTTTCTGCCATCAGTGTCGGTTTGGATCAGCGTTATCTTGCTAAATGCAAGCACCTGTCTTTCGCACGAAACTCGAAATGCCAGGTTTCAAGCCGTGCTTAGGATGTTGCAAGGCTTTTCTGATGGGCGACTCGCACGAGAAATGTCTCCCTTGCCTGGGTGAGTCCCACCTCATGGCAGAGTGCTCCATTTGCCAATCCTTCAAGTGAAGGAATTGGCTGGAAAGAGAGCATTGCCTCCTTTCGATTTTTGGGGAGTGGAGTTGCCACCCCTGAAGCCAGCCGAGCCACTAGCACTCCACCGGACCCTCGATCAGCTCGGCTGCAAGATCCGCGCCGATCATCGGTACCAGGCTCGAAATCTTGACCCGCTACGGTATCGCCTTGCTACCAACCTCACCGGTCACCAGGTAGCCTCTCAGCCGCCCCGAAAAGGGCACCGGCACAGGCAATCCCAACGACCTGTCAAGGGCACTCAAACCTGGCTTTAGTGCAGAAGACAAAGACTCAGACCAAAGCGGCACCATCCTTTTTGGCACCGCAGGGCCCAGTACTGCTTCCTGTGATACCACCAACAAGCCTGGTAGCGCCGGACCTGGCACCGTTGCCGGTATCGCCACTTCTGGTGCCATCACTTCTGGTACCATCGGACCCAGCACTGACAACTGCGACACCAATACCAGTACCATCACGCAGCTCTACACCCTTCTCCAACCCAGTACCGTTGACTAGCCCAACACTGGGTCCAAGTGCTGCAACTCCACTCCATCGCTCCTCCGAGGAGCTCTCAGTACTGGACTCCTGGATGTTGGGGGGAGGTCTTTGAGATCATCATCTGAAGACCCCTTCCTTCCCCCCCGAGGAGGAGCGTCCAAGAAAATGGCTTTGAAAGAGCTCTGTATCACCGAGCTCAAGGAGACCACGGCCACCAGGAGAAGTCTCTGCTCCCCGCACGGCTCCTACGCTGCCAGTGAGGTCATCGCACAACGAGTGGACCCTCAACTGGCTGAACACAACAACAGATGACATCTCCTCCCGTTATGATCGATCACCATTGCCGGAGTCCTCGGATTTCTCTGACAACGAGCCAGATCCTGATTCTACACAACGTAGCATCCTCGTCACCTGATGAGCGCCTAACTGACATGTCCGCCAACCACAAGGGAGATTCCCACATCGAGCAGAACCTCCTCTGCCACATGGCGGCAAACCTAAAGCTGAAGCTAGGGGTGATCCAAGAGGAAGATGACTCCCTCTTCGACGCGTGCCATAGAGCCGCTATGGCTAAGGTCACGATTCCCTTGTATTCCGGGGTATTTCACATTGTCCAAGAACACTGGCAAATGACTTCTTCGATTCCACCAGTGTCCAAAGTGGTGGATAAGAAATATTCTGTCTCCCTGGAAGCATTCTCCTTCCTATCCCACCATCCCACCCCAGGATCCCTGGTGGTTGATGCGGTAAACCAAAGGGAGAGACAGGGCCAGCCGAGCTCCACGCCCAAGAACAGAGAGGCAAGGAAGCTCAACCTTCTAGGCAGGAAGGTTTAGTCCGCCACCATCCTCCAGCTGCGTATCTCAAACCACTCAGCCCTAATGACACGCTAGATCTTCAACTTGTGGGAGGCCATGCAAAACCTTTGCACGGCTGTCTCCAAGGAGCGCCTGAGAGACTTCAAGGCAATGCTGGACAAAGGAGAAAGGTCATCCAGGGATGCACTCGCAGCAACCTGGGACACAGTGGATATGGCAGCCCGCACGATGCCATCTGCAGGTGTTATGAGCCTGTTAGCCTGGCTTCAAAGCACCGGCCTCTCCACGCTGATGTAGCAGATTATTCAGGACATCCCCTTTGAAGGCCTTGAGCTCTTTGCATCTTCCACAGATGCAAAGCTGGGTGGATTGAAGGACTTGAGGGCCACGTTCCAATCCCTTGGAATATGCACTCCACAACTCAT
Organism: Podocnemis expansa; assembly: GCA_007922195.1. Lineage (NCBI taxonomy): Eukaryota > Metazoa > Chordata > Testudines > Podocnemididae > Podocnemis > Podocnemis expansa. Next base: position 667,814 of record ML682085.1, read on the forward strand.
TAGGTGCTCCTTGAGGTCACATCAGCAGCTCCAGCAACAGTTACAGTAACTGAAACAGCAGCTGCAACTGCAGACTCAGTTTCCGAGATCCCTCCAGTTTCCCCAACATAGTCTTGAAGACCTGGACAAAGACAAGAGCCGATCAGGTAAAGGGGAAAAGCTCAGCACCTCGCAGTCTGGATGGCGCGGACAGGGATCGGACTGCTCATTGGGCCATAAGCAGCATTTTTGATGGTCCCTTAGTGGGCAGTGCTCCAGAGCCCCTGTTTTCCTCCCCACCGCCTCTGCCACTTTGCCCCACGGTGGACCCATGTCATGTCAGACCACTGAGTCCTCGACACAGTGGTGTGAGGATACCTATCCAGTTCCTCTCAATCCCTCAGGACAGGAAACTGCCCCCTTGTGTAGTACCAGAGAATCTGGAACTGCTGGGCAGGCTCGAGGCTGAATGCCAAAAGCTACTCTCCCTTGGGGCTATAGAAATGGTTCCCAAATGGGAGAGTGACAAAGGGTTCTATTCCCTCTACTTCCAATGGGGACATACAACCTATTCTAGACCTCAGGGCACTCAACAAGCACATAAGGAGAATAAAGTTCCGCATGGTTTCCCTGCCCCAGATTGTTCCCTCCCTGTCCCCAGGAGACTGGTTCACAGCCCTCGACCTAAAGGATGCTTACTTTCACATAGCCATCCAGCCCCACCACAGACGTTCTCTCAGATTCGTGGTGGCATGAAACCACTACCAGGTCACTGCCCTCCCCTTCGGGTTATCACTAGCTCTCAGGGTGTTCACAAAGTGCGTGGCACTGGTTGCAGCGTTTCTACGCAGGAGGGGTATAAAAATCTACCCCTACCTAGATGATTGGCTCATAGTAGGCAAGTCAAGTCAACAGGTGCAAAACCATGTCAACCTGGTAGTGAAACTGTGCAAGTTCCTGGGCTTCTGCATAAACTCAAAGAAGTCCAAGCTTTGCCTCACTCAAGACATAGAATTCATTTGGGCATGTTTAAATGCTGGACAGGCCACAGCATCCTTGCCCCTGTCAAGATTTTGGTCCCTTTGCACCATCATCATGGAGCTGCAGGCGTCCGGGTTGACCACAGCATGCCAGTGCATGCAGCTCTTGGGACACATGGCAGCTGCCACCTCGATAATCCAAACAGCTCACCTGTGGATGAGACCGTTCCAACTCTGGTTCACCATGAGCTTCCGGCCAGGGATAGACCATCTGGACAAGGTACTCTCTGTCTAGCAATGTGCCCTGGAGTCCCTCTGAATCTGGAAGGACCCTTGCTTTGCGATGGGAGAAATCCTGTTCAGGGAGTCCAAGCCCTCAGTGACCCTGATAATGGATGCTTCGGACTCAGGTTGGGGAACTCACCTGTCCGGGGGCCTCTCCACGCAGGGTGTTTGGAACCCTGAGGACTGACTCCTCCAATCAGTGTGAAGGAGCTCCAGGCTATCAGGTTGGCCTGCACAACCTTCCTCAACCAGATCCGAGGCAGGATGGTCTAGGTCCTCACAATACAGTGGCCATGTTTAACACGAACCGTCGGGGGTGGGGGGGTCCGCTCCTCAGCCCTATGCGAGGAGGTGGCCAAGCTTTGGCAGTTAGCAATAGATCATCACTTCACGCTGACTGCCTCCCACCTGCCCGGGGTAGACAATGGCCTAGTGGACTCACTCAGCAGGAAACCCCTTGCGAATCACGAGTGGTCCCTCCAGAATGAGGTTTTCTCCCTGCTGATAAACAGATGGGGAACCCCACAGGTGGACCTGTTCACCATGGAGCAAAATCGCAAACGTCCCCAATTCTGCTCCCTTTGGGTCGGGAGGAGGATTCTCTCAGCAACACCCTAATGTACGCCTTCCCCCCTTGAGCCACAGGGTGCTTTTGAAGGTCCTCGCAGATGGGGCACACATCATTTTAATAGCATCGGACTGGCCCAGACAACACTGGTTTCCCCTCCTACAGGACATGTCTGTGAGGACCCTGCTCCACCTCCCACGGTGGGCGGATCTCCTGACACAGGACTCAGGCTGTCTTTGGCACCCCAACCCAGGCCTCCTGCACCTGACAGCCTGGATGTTCTCTGGCTCAGTGAGCAAGAGAGGTGCTGCTCAGATAGGGTTAAGAAGGTCCTGGTTGGCAGCAGAAAATGCTCCACTGGGTCTACCTACATGGCAAAATGGAACCACTATTCCAATTGGTGCCATGACAAAGACATAGACCCTATCTCCACACCGATTCAGGCAACTTTAGACTACCTTCTTGATTTAAGAGAGAAAGGCCTATCCCTGTCCTCATTAAAAGTCCACTTGGCGGCAGTTTCAGCCTTTCACCAAAGAGTAGATTGGGCTCCACTCTTTTCACACCCCGTCTCTCATAGGTTCCTGAAAGGGGTTGAAAAGCTTTTTCTCCACCCTTGTAAACCCACCACTCAGTGGGATCTGAACGTTATGCTACGGGCTCTAACAGAGATGCCCTACGAACCCTTGGACTCAGCCACTTTGCTCATACTATCCTGGAAGGTGGCTTTCTTGGTAGCAATCACCTCAGCCAGAAGGGTCTCAGAGTTATGGACACTCTCCTCTGAACCCCCATATACAGTTTTCTTCCCGGACAAGGTGGTCCTTCGTCACCACCCTTCGTTCCTGCCCAAAGTTGCCACCCCCTTCCACATGAATCAAGAAATATGCCTGCCGGTTTTCTATCCCAACCCTCAGGTGACAGAAAACCAGAGACGGTGGCACACCCTGGATGTGAGGAGAGCACTTCTAATCTATATCGAGCACATGCAATCTTTCTATAAGACCTCTCAATTGTTTGTGGTGGTCGCTGAACGCATGAGGGGGTCCCCAGTATCCTCTCAGTGCATCTCCAAATGGATTGTGAACTGCATTAAAGACTGCTACGGAAGGTCAAACACGCCTCTCCCAGAGACTGTGAGAGTCCACTCTACCAGAGCTCAGGCGTCTTCCGCGGCCTTCCTCGCCAAAGTCCCAATCCAAGAGATCTGCAGGGCTGCCATGTGGTCGTCAGTACATACCTTCACGATGCAGTATGCCGTTGCCCAGCAGGCTAGAGCTGATCCCACTTTGGGCAGAGCTGTACTCAGTGTGGGTAGACTGTAACTCCTCCCACCATCCTTTGGTACGGCTAGCAGTCCCCTGTAACTGAATGATGTGAGCAGTGCTCGAAGAAAAACAGTTGATTACCTACCAGTAACTGTCCTTCTTCCAGATGGGCCTTTCACATACATTCAGGCCCCTCCCACTGTCTCTGCTAACAGAGTTGGCAAAAGTATATGGGACTGGGGGGGTCAGGGTCACGGTCACCTATAGAGCCGCGGTCATGGCATGGAGGGGGCGTTGGCCTGCTCCCTGACCTGACAGGCTAACGCTAAAGACTTTCCGAGCTACCGTGCACTGCGGCACATAGACACCTGTAACTGAATGTATGTGAGCAGCCCATCTTGAAGGAGGACGGTTACTGGTAAGTAACCAACCGGTAAAGTTGCAGAAAACGCAGTGATTTCTGTTGTATTTGTCTGCCACTGGAGAGAACACAGAACAAAGATGAAAACCAGAAATCATCTATATTTTTGCATGTTGTTGGGGAGGAGGCTCTGGATTTATATAATAGCTTTGAATTTCAAGGTGGTGAATGAAAGCATGAATTTAAACACTATATTGACAAGGTTTGAGGCATATTGCTTGCCAAAAATGAATGTGACTTTTGAGAGGCATAGATTTTCTACATGCATGCAAAAACCAGATAACACCATAGAGCAATATGTTACAGAATTAAGCAAACCCAGTAACAGCTGTAACTTTGGTGGCCTTGATGAGTCTCTGACAGAGGCACTGCTGGGGCTGGGCACACGGGCCCTTGTCCCGAATCTTTGAGGCTAGGCCCTGAATCTTTTTACCCTGATGGTGCAGGCCCAGGCAGAGGAGCCTGTCGGCGTGCAGGCAGAGCTCACTCAGCTGCTGCTGCCCCTCGCCCCCGGGCTGCTCCAGTGTGTGTCTGGGAGAGGCTGAGGCAGAGGAAGATTCAAACTGCTCCTCTCTGCAGCCGCAGCAGCAGCAGCTTCCCCTCCAGGGCACGCAGAGCAGGTAGGTGCTGGGGGGCAGCGAATGGGGGATTGGAGGGGTCCTGGACAAGTGGGGGGAAGAAGTAGGGTGGGGTCGAGTGGGGGGCTTTCCCACATGGTCTCCAGGTCCTGAGTGGGCCCAGGGATTGCTCCCTGTGCCCCTGATTGGGCAGGGGGACATCTGGGCCTCCAGTGGGACTGGGGAGGGGTGCCCCAAGGTGTCTGGGCCCCTGGGGGTACTGGGGGACGTGCTTCAAGGCCTCTGGGACCCAGGGGTGGGTGGCCTGGGAATGAAGCCCTCCACCTTAGCTCTGGGGTGGGCTGAGGGATGTTCTTCAGCCTCTGTCCTGGCCAAGTTCGGGCCAGCAGAGGGCAGGTGAGCCAGGGCTCTTTTCTCAGCCTTGGGGCTCTGGGGATCAGGTTTGTGGCCAGGCTGCTGTCTTAGCTGTTACTCTGTGTTACTGCTGCCCCATCTCCCCTCTTGGTCTCTCCTTTGCACCTCTGCAAATAAACCTTCCCCATTCCCATAATCCCTGCGCTATCCCAGTGTGTGTGTGGTCACTCTGGGGGTTTTGGAACAAGTGCCCCCGGGGCAAAAGGGGCTCTCCCTACTGTGTCCCCACGCATGTCCTTCCCTGGCCAGAGCTGCCTACAAGACAGACTCTATCTGGCCACGTGGGTGTTACATTACATTAAGCAGAGAGTGTCTGGAGGAAATGGAGTTGTTATACTTAGAAAGAAAAGACTAGCAGGATCTTTTAGGGGGCAAGTCAATACCCCACATTTATTTGTAAATGTAAAAATAGCAAAAAAACCAGACCTATACATTGATTCCTATGAAATTTTGGAAGCTGGCATGATATAATTACCAGTCCTTTTATGTGTTGCTTGAGCTGGCACAGTGGCCAGCAAGGCTGGGCACAAGGAGGGAGCCAGGTCTCTCTAGGTCATGAAGCTGGTGCTCTAAGATGACAGCTGGAGAATGGGACACAAAATTTTCATGTTTTTTATATATGCTGAGTCTCATTTGAGTGTATAGGGCTTGCTGTGCCTTGCTGCCCCAAAGCTCCTGTGTGATGATCATTCGCCACCAGTTATTTGCAGACATGACATTGATCTTGTATTTTGTTTTTCTCTTTCTGGTGTGGATTTTTCTCCTTGCTTTTCAGGGATTAGTTTGAATTGTTCATCCATTAAGGTGGTACTTGCATTTTATCAGGACAGGCTGGCATCAACTGATCCCATCACACAGACCTTTCATTTGCACATTTTTTTCACACATATTTAAATGAAATTATACAGTATTACATCTAAAAGAAATGTCATCAAGAATATAAAATGAGTTCTAAAATTACGATATAGAGCTTTGTTAAATATTGGTTATAATGTCTATTTAATTTGGGGGAATTAAATATTTCAGTTACGATATTAAAGAACAGATACAGTGTTGCTTAACAGATGTTTTAAAGGTAAATTCTATTCATTTTATTGGTGTCCCTACATTGTGGCTACAGAAGACTGAGCTAACATTAGCAGACTGGGGCTGGGGAAAAAAATTCCTGAGAATTCAGAGTTCTGTTGGGAGATCACGAGTGAGGCTTTACCTACCAATAATGTGACTCATGATAAATTTGCAGGAGTTGACATATCTGTATAATTTATGTGTTTCAGTTTGGGGCCTGTGTTGAAAAAGCCACAGTGGAATAATGCTTCTTATTTATGTAGCCTTTCAGTAAAAGCTTCAAGTATGAAAAGTGGCTGTTGCGACCACTTCCCAACTGGAAGCCAAATACTTTGCCAGTTTGTTCAGTTTGGGTTACAATAGAACTGAAATTAACCTCAGAAAGGGCATTCTGGATTTAAACTGGTGCCTCTTGAACATCCTCTCCAGTATCACATTTGATCAGATAACAAATAACTTTTTTTCCCCTTTGTAACCCCACTGCCACTCCTCCTCAGATCTGAAAGTAGCTGGATTCTGTTCTTCTCTCTCCTTTTCATACAGCACAGGCCAGATTCTGCCTTGAGTCACACCTAGCTTGAGTAGGCCCATGGCCTTCAAATTCAGTGGCTAGTGGCCAATGTCCCCTGTAAGCTGCATGGCCATGCAGCTGCCGGCACTGCGTGGCACAGGGAATGCTGCTGGCTGCTCACGGCCAGCAGCTAGAGTCCCTGCACAGAGAGCGACTCTGAGCTGGTAGTTTTTAAAACTCCCGCTCAGAGTAAGCTCTCAGTGAGCCTGCACAGAGAGTTGGAAGAGCGGCCAGAGGCCACGCTGTGCCACTCCCATGGCCAGGTAAGGAGGCCCTAACTGCTCCCCCTTCTAACACTGGGGGGGGGGGGGCTATCAGGGCCAGAGGCTGCTCCACCCGCCTGCCCGCCCAGCCTCACCACAGCCGGGGGAGCAGCCAGCCTAGCCCACCCACAGCTGGCCATGCGTCCCGGGGCATGGAGGGGGCTGGTGCTAAGCTCCACCATGCAGGCTTGGGGCCCTGGCGCGGCCCACTCCCAAAGAGTTTGGGCCGCTTTGCCCCCAGCCCTCCCCAGCCATGGAACAGGCCCATTCAGGCCGGGGTGGGGGGGGAAGCGGTCCACACTCTTTGGGAGCAGGCCGCTCTAGGGTCCTGACCTCCCCCCATGGCGGAGCTCAGTGCTGGCTCCCTCCACCCCCCCCATGGGGGATGCAGGGCTAGCAGAGGGTACACTGGGCTGGCTGCTCTGCCCCCACTGCCAGGAATCTGGGCAGGCAGCGGAGCTTGGGGGGGCAGGATAGGGCCATGGGGAGGCAGGATCTGTCCCACGTGGGGGGGACCTGCACAGCGAGCAACATATGTTGCTCAGCTGCGTTGGCCCCTTAGGAGGAACATTGCGTGGTACATGCGCTAGTGCTACCCTATCACATTCAGTGGCTGGTAAGTGCAGTTGCACCTGTGCTTTAAATTAGCAAATAATTCTAAAGATTAAAGATTAAAAATAGTGGAGGATCCAACTTAGACTCAGGTGAGATGAAGGTGAGTGGCACCCATAGGGAGCCAAGTGAGCAGTGAGCAAGAAGGGGGAATAGCTCAGGGGCAGAAGTTTGTATTGGGAGCCACGTGAAGTGTATGCACACTGTGGAGAGCCTATCAAGCTGGGAAGGAGAAATAACAGGGTCAGAAGGGGTTTGGGAGCTAGGGGGAGGGTAACTATGGGACTTTAAATAAGTAAACCGTCCCATTGGATTCAGGTGCATAAAGAATGTATGTAGTGAATATTTCTGTCACTGGTGACCAAGAGAGAAAAGAATCCAACACCTTCTATACAATTGGAGTTGGCGCTGCAGGTCAAACAGGAATACAAACAATAAAACTTACTTTTGCCACTAAAGAAAATGAATACCCTGAAAAGCAGATCCCTTTGGTGAGTGAGTGCCATTGTTACACGGCCACTCTTTAGACTGGGAATATCATTTAGTTATTCTGCTTTTCAGTTTTGCCCTGATGCCTGACCCTTCTGTGGCATGAGGGAGACCCTGGCGCATGCCTACCTAGAGTGTGCCAGGTTGCAGCCCCTTTTCCGGCTCCTCCAGAACCTTGTATTGAGGTTCTGCCTGCATTTTTCCCCACACCTGTTCCTCTATACACTCCCTATCCATGGCCCCACAAAGTCGCAAGACCTCCTTGTCAACCTCCTCCTGGCCCTCGCTAGGGTCACCATCTACAAGAGCAGGGAGAGAAGGTTAGTTGCGGAAGGGGCCTGCGACTGTGGGGCCTATTTCCGGTTCTTCGTCCATGCATGTCTCTGGGCAGAGTTCCTCTGGGCAGCGTCCGCTGGTTCCTTTGACAGCTTCTGGGAGCAGTGGGCACTGTCCGAGTTTCTATGCTCAGTGTCCCCTTCTGAATCCCTTATTATGAACCTGTGACCCTCACACCCCCATTATTTCCTTACTTGTCCCCCGGAATTGCTTGAAAAATGGTCCAGTGCCACCTCCCCTTAGGCTGGGGGAGGGGTTTTAGAAGTGGGTGGGCTTGCGCCCACCCACCACCGTTCTTTCAATAGGAAAATAACCCAGCCTCAAGAGATCCCTAAAAGGGAGAACTGCTTTAGGCATATGCAGAGGTGGCCTCAGGCAATTGAGGACCCTAGGCTAAGGCCCTTTATGGACCCCTTTATGGGCCCCCAATGCCACTCTCACCAGTTCTCTGGGCCCCCACTGCCACTCTAGCAGCCCCCTCCCTGCCCCCGCTGGAGAGAGGCCGGTCTGGCAGTCAGGTGGCAAAGCTTCTGGTACTGGTGGTCTGCCATCCGTCGCTTCCCCACCTCCCCCAACAGCGCAGGGCAAAGTGAAGCAGGCAGCTGCTACGGGACCCTCTTATAGATTGGGACCCTAGGCAACTATCTGCTTTGCTTACCCCAAAAGCCACCTCTGGGCATATGGGTTACACAAACAGTTCCTGAGTCTGAGAAGCTAGAAGAACGAGATCAGAGCCACCTGAGCCCTAAGGCTCTTGATCCTTAATTCCCCCTGGTACAGTCAGGGGAGGGGGCGGGAGCAGCAACCTCAACTCTAAACTGAGTTCTTGAGACCTGTGAGTGTTTGTTACCTACAAGAGACTGTGTTACAGCAAGTTCCACACTGCCCCAATGGACACAGGACAGGAGTATTATTGGGGCCTCTGTCAGAACTGCTAACCCTGCACAATAAGAAATGAGTGAGCACCCAAATAATGAAGATTCAAGAATCTTGTGTTATTTATTCTGAGCCATAGGCAACGTTTGGTTACTCACCATAACCGTCCTTCTTCAAGATGGGCTGCTCACATACATTCAGTTACAGGTGTCTACGTGTCGCAGCGCACAGTAGCTCAGAAAGTCTTTATTGTTAGCCTGTCAGGTCAGGGTGCACAGCCAATGCCCCCTCCACGCCATGACCACGGCTATATAGGTGATCATGACTCTGACCCTCCCAGTCCCATATACATTTGCCAACTCCGTTAGTGGGGACGGTGGGAGGGACCTGAATGTATGTGAATAGCCCATGTCAAAGAAGGACGGTTACGGTGAGTAAGCAACCATTCTCCTTTGAGCGCTGCTCACATCATTCAGTTACAGGTGACTGCTAGCCATACCCAGGGATGGTGGGAGGAGTTACAGTCTACCTACACTGAGTACAGCTCTGCCCACACTGGCATTATCTCTCACCTGTTGGGCAATGGCGTACTGCATCGTGAAGGTATGTATCGATGACCACGTAGGGACCCTGAAGATCTCTCGGATCGGGACCTTGGCAAGGAAGGCCGTGGAAGATGCCTGACTTCTGGTAGAGTGGGCTCTCACAGTCTCTGGGAGAGGCGTGTTTTTGAACTTCCGTAGCAGTCTTTAATCAAGGTCACAATCCATTTGGAGATGCATTGAGACGATACCGGAGAACCTTTCATGCGTTCCGCGACCACCACGAACAGTTGGGAGGTCTTGCGGAAAGATCGTGTGCGCTCAATGTAGATTAGGAGTGCTCTCCTCAGCAATGTTCCCTCTAAGCTGCGCCAGTGAGCAGTAGCGCAGCTTCTGCCGCTCAGTGGCGCAGCAAGCACTGACCCCAGCGCAGGTCCAACAGCCACAAGCCATGCCTGGCCCCAGAAGCATTTCTCCTGGGTGCCAGGAAGCCTCGGGAGGGGCTGGAAGGGAGCAGAAGTGGAGGAGCCGGGGGATTGGGGCTGGTGGGGAGCCAAGGATCGGGGCTGGTGGGGAGCAGAAGAGCTGGGAGATCGGGGCTGGCGGGGAGTGGAGGATCGGGGCTGGAGGGGAGTGGAAGAGCCAGGCGATCAGGGCTGGCAGGAAGCAGAGGATCAGGGCTGGCAGGGAGCGGAAGAGCCGGGCGATCGGGGCTGGCGGGGAGCGGAAGAGCCGGGAGATCGGGGCTCGTGGGGAGCGGAGGATCGGGGCTGGCAGGGAGCAGAAGATCAGGGCTGGCGGGGAGTGGAAGAGCCAGGCGGTCGGGGCTGGCAGGGAGCGGAAAAGCCGGGCGGTCGGGGCTGGCGGGGAGCGGAGAATCTGGGCTGGCGGGGAGTGGAAGAGCCAGGCGGTCGGGGCTGGCGGGGAGCGGAGGCGGGTGAGTGGAGGAGCCAGTGTGGGGGCTCGGGGGCTGGGGGCAGATTAGAAGCGGGGGTAAACTCATGCCATGCAGCGGGGAGGGGAGTGTTGATGTGTAAGGAAACATATTGTTTCCTTTTCAAGTCATTGCTGCCACATGTCAGTGATTCGCAATGTTTTCTCTGCCATTGCAGTGGCACTGCTCGCTACCTTTCATTCGACACACACTGCCATGTAGTTTCCAAATGAAGCCATATATTTTCATGAGCCAATCCAGAGCTCTTTGAGTAGTTTTTCAAAAAACTCTGTGGCACACCTGTGCGCTGTGGCACACTGGTTGGGAAACAGTGGGATAGGTAAACACAACACACAAATTCCACCCAAGATTCAGAATAAACACAGAAAACTGTATAGAGCCTTATGTTACTTTATTAACACACAGCATTTTTACAGCACTTTCCATCCCAGGATCTCTCAATGGCTTACTATACTAGGTATTCACACGTGCTTGGCTCTGTGGTATCCAAGAGGCACACCCCACCTGTGCTCACATTTAAGTGAATGGCCCTGACAATACATTATAGGCAAACTGCATGTCCTCCCATTTTGATGTCTTTACCAAGTGCCATAAACAATGGCTTTAGGAGGAGGTGTCCCCTCCATGTATTTTTAGCACAGCTCTGTTTTCAGTTGGAAGCTGGCAAAGGAAAGTTCAAAGCTTGCAGTCAAGAACAGCACAAAACTGGTAGATGGGGACTGTAGCAGAAAGAGAAGGCAGCCTGATCTAACTTTTTAAGTAAAGTGGAAAAACTGTCATTGACCTTAATTAACATCAACTCAAGTAATATATAGGCCTAAATCAGGGTGACTTCATTTAGCTCAGTGAGTGAGATCTAGTCAGAATTGGCACATTCATTAGGAATCTGTAAAAAAAAAAAAAAAAAATAGATTCTTGGCTATTGGTGATCATCAGCTCTTATCTGTGTAATTGCTCACACATTTGCTTATATAGTTACCCATCTTCTAAAGGTGAGCTGAGATTACAGACAACCAAAAAATCAGAAGCTGTCCCACAAGCAGCTTCACAAATTCATAACACAAAATGACAAAGTGTACAGCCAACAGTGTGGTGGAAGACAATTGCAGTGATTGCAAGAAATATAAAAGTATTGGAAGTTTTAAGATGACATGGCTAAATGAATTAATTGCAACTGAGACTATGGAATCTGGAGAGGTGCAGCATGTCAGATTGGGTCAGCTATTTTCTTACTCTGAGGACTATGGCATATTATGCTTGTCATGTGCAGAAGCCAAGACAAGCTGTGATTTTGCTAAAGGAAAGACATGGAGTTCATGGAAGATTAACTATTTGAAGAGGCATCTCAATCAGAAAATCTATACAATGTTCCCTCTCTAAGTTGCTGATGCAACATCAAGTTATGGATGCACTTGGGGAGCCGAAGGGCAGTGGCTCAGGGGCCTGACCCGGGCCCAGGAACTTGCTCAGCTGCATCCATAAGTTGCTCAGCTGCATCACCGGCTTAGAGGGAACATTGCTCCTCAGATCCAGGGTGTGCCACCGTCTCTGGTTTTCTGTCACCTGAGGGTCTGAATAGAAGACCGGCAGGCAGATCTCTTGATTCATCTGGAAGGGGGTGGCAACCTTGGGCAAGAACGAGGGGTGGTGACTCAGGACCACCTTGTCGGGAAAGAAAACTGTGTATGGGGGTTCAGAGGATAGGCTTCGTAGCTCTGAGACCCTTCTGGCCGAGGTAACAGCTACCTGGAAAGCCACCTTCCAGGACAGCATGAAAAGGGTGGCTGAGTCTAAGGGCTCGTACGGCGGTTCTGTCAGAGCCCATAGCACCACGTTCAAGTCCCACTGTGGGGTGGGGTTACGGGCGCTGGGAAAAAGTTTTTCCACTCCTTTCAGGAATTTATGGCAGATGGGGTGTGAAAAGAGTGGGACCCCATATATTTTTTGGTGAAAGGCCGAGATTGCTGCCAAACAGACTTTCAATGAGGACAGGTATAGGCCTTTCTCTCTTAAATCAAGAAGGTAATCTAAGGTTGCCTGAATTGGTGCGGCGGTAAGGTCTATGTTTTTATCACGGCACCAAGTGGAGAAGTGATTCCATTTTGCCATGTAGGTGGACCTGGTGGACGGTTTTCTGCTACCAACCAGGACCTTTTTAACCCTATCCGAACTGTGTCTCTCTTGCTTGCTGAGCCAGAGAGCATCCAGGCTGTCAGGTGCAGGAGGCCCGGGTTGGGGTGCCGAAGGCGTCCCGAGTCCTGTGTAAGAAGGTCCGCCCACCATGGGAGGCAGAGCAGGGTCCTCACTGACATGTCTTGAAGGAGTGGGAACCAGTGTTGCCTGGGCCAGTCTGCGGCTATCAGGATGATGAGCGCCTCATCCGTGAGGGTCTTGAGAAGCACCTGGTGAATAAGGGGAATTGGTGGGAAGGCATACATTAGGGCTCCCGACCAGTTGAGGAGGAAGGCATCGCTGAGAGAATCTTTCTCCTAACCTCGGAGGGAGCAGAAACAAGGGCATTTGTGGTTCTGCATCGTGGCAAAGAAGTCGATCTGAGGGATGCCCCATCTGGTTGTCAACCGGTAGAAGACATTGTTGTGAAAGGATCACTCATGATTTGCCAGTGGCTTTCTGCTGAGTGAATCCGTTACACCATTGTCCACCCTGGGAAGATGGGCGGCAGTTGGCATGAAGTGATGGTCTATTGCTAGTTGCCAAAGCTAGGTCGCTTCCTTGCATAGTGCCGAGGAGCGGACTCCCCTTTGGCAGTTCGTGTAGAACACGGCTGCCATGTTGTCTGACAGGATTTGGACCACTCTGCCCTGGATCTGGTCTAGGAAGGTCATGCAGGCCAGTCTGATGGCCCTGAGCTCCTTCACATTTATGTGGAGAAGACTGTCCTCGGGGCTCCAAACAACTTGTGTGGAGAGGGCCCAGGACAGGTGGGCACCCCACCCCGAGTTGTGGGCATCTGTTATCAGAGTCACTGCAGGCTTGGACTCCCAGAATGGAATTCCCCACATCTTGAAGTTGGGGTCTCTCCAAATTTGGAGGGACTCCAGGGCATGCTGGGATACTGAGATTACCTTGTCTAGGCGGTCCCTTTCTGGTCAGAAGCTTGTGGTGAACCAGAGCTGAAATGGTCGCATCCACAGGTGGGCTGTTTGGATTACCGATGCAGCCGCTGCCACGTGCCCCAGGAGCTGCATGCATCTGCGCGCTGTGGTCAGCCCGAGAGCCTGGAGCTCCATGATGATGGTGCAGATGGACTGAAATCTTGACGGGGCAAGGATGCAGTGCCTCACCAGACATTTAAGCATGCCCCAATGAACTCTATGTCCTGAGTGGGGCAAAGTCTGGACTTCTCCAAGTTTATGTGGAAGCCCAGGAACTCACACAGGTTCATTACCACGTCGACATGGTCTTGGACTTGCCGACTTGACTTGCCCACCATGAGCCAGTTGTCAAGGTAGAGGTAAATTCTTACATCCCTCCTGCATAGGAACACTGCGACTGGCACGACACACTTTGTGAACACCCTGGGGGTTAGCGATAACCCAAAGGGGAGGGTAGTGAACTGGTAATGGCGTCATGCCACTATAAACCTGAGAAACTGCCTGTGGTGGGGGTCAAATGGCTATGTGGAAGTAAGAGCCCTTCAAGTTGAGGGCTGCGAACCACACTTCTGGGGACAGGGAGGGGATGATCTGCGGTAGGGAGATCATGGGGAATTGTATTTTCTTTATGTTTTTGTTGAGAGCTCTGAGGTCTAGAATGGGCCATAGCTCCCCGTTGGGTTTGGGAACCAGGAAGTCGCGGGAATAGAACCTTTGCCGCGTTCCCCCTTGGGAACCCTTCTGATGGCTCCGAGGGAGAGTAACTTCTGGCATTCGGCTTCAAGCTTGCCTAGCAGATCAGGGTTCTCTGGGATTGTGGGAGGGGATAGTTTTCTGTCCCTGGGGGTTCAGAGGAACTGAATGCGGTATCCTCTGGCCACTAAGTTGAGGACCCACTGATCTGAGATGACTTGGGTCCATTGTGGGGCGATATGGCAGAGGCGGTGGGGGGAGAACAGGGGTTGTGGAATGCTGCCCTTGGGGGAACCATCAAAAACGTTGCTTGTGGCCTGATGAACGGTCCAACCCCTGTCCGCACCATCCCAACTGGGAGGTGCCCAGCTTACCCCTTTTACCTGATCGGCCTTTATCCTTGTCCAGGTCCCCAAGGTTACACTGGGGAAACTGGAGAGATCTCAGAAACTGGGTCTGCAGTTGCAGCTGTTGTTTCAGTTGTTGTAACTACTGTTGTAGCTGGTGCAACCTCAAGGAATGCCTAACAGGTTGAGGGGTGTAGATCCCAAGGGACCTCAAAGTAGCCCTTGAGTCTTTCATACCATGCAGCTTCGCATCTGTGGAAGGTGCAAAGAGGTTGGGACCTTCGAAGGGAAGGTCCTGGATAATCTGTTGCATCTGTGTGGAGAGACTGGGGTTCTGGAGCCAGGCCAACTGGTGCATCACCACTGCTGATGCCATTATACGAGCTGCTGTGTCCATTGCATCCCAAGTTGCTGCGAGCGCATCCCTGGACGCTCTCTCTCCCTCATCCAGCATCACCTCGAAGTCTCTCAGGTGACCCTCGGAGATGGCCAACCAGAGATTTCTTAGAGCTTCCGACAGGTTGAAGATGTAGCATGTCATCAAGGCTGAATGATTTGCAATGTGCAGCTGGTGGGCGGCAGAGGAGTAAACTTTCCTGCCCAACAGGTCAAGCCTTCTCACCTCTTTGTTCGTGGGCGTGGTGCTAGGTTGACCTTGTCTCTCCTTTTGGTTGACTGCGTTGACCACCAGGTACCCTGGGGCCGGGTGATGAAATAGGAAGGGAAATCCTTCTGGGGAGACAGAATATTTCTTGTCTGCTACTTTGGACACTGGCAGAATTGAGGAAGGCGTTTGCCAGCATTCCTGGACAATGCGGAACACCCTAGCATGCAAGGGGATTCCACCCTTAGCCAGCAGGGCTTGACGGCACGCATCGAAGAGAGAGTCATCCTCCACCTGGATCACCCCTAGCTTGAGCTTCAGGTTTGCCACCATGTGGTGGAGACGGTCCTGCTCAACACAAAGATCCCCTTCATGGTCAGTGGACATGTTGATTAAGCGCTCGTCGGGCGACAAAGATGATGGGGCCCTTGATCTGCTTCATTGGGTAGAATCAGGATCCGGCTCGTCATTGGAGATATCCGAAGGCTCCAGTGCTGGTGAGCGGGCATAGCGGGAGGAGGTGTCATCTGCTGTCACGTTCAGCCAGTCAAGGGTCCATTCGTTGTGCGGGGACCTCGACAGTGGCATAGGCGTCATGAGGGAAGCAGGTGCCTCCCCTGATGAGTGCCTTCGCCTCGAGCCCAGCGACACAGAGCTTTTCCAGGCTTGTTTTCTCAGGCGCTCCTCCTGGGGGGGGAAGAAACGGATCTTCTGAGGATGGCCTGGATGACCTCCCCCCTGACAGTCAGCAATCCAGTACCGAGAGTTCCTTGGACGAGTGATGAGGCGGAGCTGTAGAACTTGGGCCCAGTACCGGCTTGACAGTGCTGGGTAGGAGAGGGGTGAAGAGGCCTGGGACAGTGCTGGCATCGGTGCAGGTGTTGCCAGTGCCAAATCCGATGGTACCGGAAGTGATGGCATCAGACGTGGTCTTATTGGCAACGGTGTGGGTCCAGCAGTGCCGGGCTTGAAGGCGGTGCCAGACTTGTGTGTGGTGCCAGACTTGTGGGCGGTGCCGTGTCCAGCAGTGCCTAGGGAGGCGGTGCCATTATGGCCGTTGCCTCTTGTTCTGCACCGAAGCTGGGTTTAAATGCCCTTGGCGAGCCAGTGCCTGAGCTGGGGCCTTACCTGGGGTGGCTGGAAGGCTACCGGAAGACCAGCGAGGTCAGTGCCTAGGAGGTACCATGGAGAGCTGAGATTTTTGGTCCGGTACCAGAGATAGGCGAGGATCTTGAGCCCGGGCCAATCGAGGATCCGGTGAAGCACTGGTGGCTCGGCCACTTTCGAGCAGAGTGGCTCTGGTCCCTGAAATTCGGCGGAGGCGACGTTCCCTTTCCAGCCAAGTCCTCTCCTTGAAGGATTGGCAAATGGGGCAGTCCGCTGTAAGGTAGGACTCACCCAAACAAGCGAGGCATTTCTCGTGTGGATCGTCCATTGGAAAAGTCTTGCAGCATCCTAAGCATGGCTTGAAACCTGGCATTTCGAGTTTCGCGTGAAAAGACAGGCCCTTGCGTTTCACAAGATAATGCTGATCCAAACTGATGCTGATGGCGGAAAAAGGAACTGAGAGGGTCAGGGTCACGGTCACCTATATAGCCACGGCCGCAGCATGGAGGGGGCATTGGCCGTGCGCCCTGACCTAACACTAAAGATTTTCCAAGCTACCTTGCGCTGCAGCACATAGACACCTGTAACTGAATGTTGTGAGCAGCGCTCGAAGGCGAACATTCCCTCTAAGCCACTGATGCAGTTTAGGAACTTATGGTGCTTGCTGTGCAGCAATTTGGGAGCCTAGGACCACCCGCCCGTTTCCTCCCCCAAGCCAGCCTGATCCCTTCCTCCCACATGCCTTCCCCGTCTCCCATTCATCTCCCCAGCCAGCCTGACCCTGTCTTTCCCCTAACCCCCCTGCGCTCTTTCCCTGCTGGCTGCTCCTGCCATTTGCCCCCCACAACTCCCTTACCTGGACACCAGCCCATGGACTCTCCCCCCCACCCCAAGTATGCTCAGTAAGCACATACTCTGGGCAGGAGTTTTAAAAGCTCCTGGTCTGGGAAAACTTTCTGGCAGCTGGAAGACTGTGTTTTCCAGCAGGGGAGGGGCTGTGGCTGCCAGCCATGCGTGTCTGGCATTGTTCCCTGTGCAGGGGAGCAATGGGGGCTGCGCACCCATTCTTCCACGCAGCTTAGAGGGAACACTGGCCATAGGGTGGAACTAGGTCACATTTTCAAACCTTTTGCTGCATCCACAGAAGTTGAAAACTTCTCTTTATTTTTTAAATGAAAGTTGATGTTCTCCTCTAATGACTCAACCTTAGGATAAAGATGCTTTAGAGGGAATGAACAGATCAAGACAATTATCAAAGGGTTCATCCAGCCCTAGCATTTAGCATTCAGAGGCCTGGGGACTCCCAGAGCATAACGTTGTACATAACCATCTTGGCTAATAACCAGTGACTGACCTCTTCTCCACGAATTTATCTAATTCTGTTTTTTTGCCCTGTTATAGTCTTGGCCTTCAACATCCCCTGGCAAAGATTTCCACAAGTTAACTGTGTTTTTTGTGAAGTAGTTCCTTACGTTTATTTTATTTTACTGCATGTAGTAGCATGACGTGACTGCTGGTTCTTGTACTGTGCGACAGGGTAAACAATATGTTTTCTCTTCCATTCAGGTTTTATAGATCTCCCTTATATCCCACTCTGATTGTCTCTTTTCCAAGCTGAACAATCCCAGTCTTTTTAATCTCCCCTCATAAGGAAGCTGTTCCAAGGCCCAATCATTTTTGTAGCCCATCTTTGTACATTTTCCAGTGCTAAAACACCACTTTTGAGAGGGGGCAACCAGAATTTACTTGCCATATAGAAGGGGTAGGTGTAACCTGGAAATATAGATTGGCAATTATGATAAAAGGACAGAAAATACCTATCCTTTCCAAGTGGTTCCTAACAGTCTTTTATCACTTTTTTTGATTGCTGTAGCTAGTTGGCAGAAAATATCTATTCTTCCCGAGTTGTTCCTAACAGTCTTTTATTGCTTTTTTTGATTGCTGTAGCTAGTTGGCAGGGGGTTGGACTAGATGACCTCATGAGGTCCCTTCTAACCCTATGATTCTATGATTCTAGTTCTCCAAAACCATCTGCTCAATGATGCCCACAATCTTTCTTGAGTGAGTGGTAACAGATAATTTAGACCCATCAAGTTATATGTAAAGTTGGGATTATGTTTTCCAGTGTGCCTTATGTGACTCCCTTTTACTTATAGTACGGAGGGATGGGCAGGGAAGGTGTGGTTCTGTGCATGCATTGGTGCGGCCAGGTTTGGAGTATTGTATCCTATTCTGGGTCCCCACTACAGAAAGGATGTGGATAAATTGGAGAGAGTCCAGCAGAAGTTTATGAAAATGATTAGGGGGCTGGAGGACATGACTACTGTGGGGAGGCTGAGGGAACTGGGCTTGCTTAGTCTGCAGAAGAGAAGAGAGAGAGGATATTGGATACCAGCCTTCAGCTACTCAAAGGGAGGGTGGGGGAAGGTCTAGGGAGGATGGAGCTAGGCTCTTCTTGGTGGTGGCAGATGACAGTACAAGGAGCAATGGTCTCAAGTTGAAGTGGGGAGGGTCTAGGTTGGATTATAGGAAAATATTTTTCCTTAGGAGGATGAGGAAGCAGTGGAATGGGTTACCTAGGGAGGTGGTGGAATCTCTATCCTTAAAAATATTTAAGGCACTGCTTGACAAAGCCCTAGCTGGGCTGCTTTAGTTTGGGGTTGGTCCTGCTTTGACCAGGGGGTTATACTAGATACCTCCAGACATCCCTCCTAGCCCTCATCTTTTAGGATTCAAGGATCCTGCAACTCCCTCAGCCTTCGCTCATGTGGCTTGTGTTTCACCCATATGATCATCTACTACTTGCCTATAGATTCTCCAATATTTCTAAGTCCTTTTGTACATTGGCGACCCTTCCTAAAAGCATGATAATTTTCCCAATCTCAATTTATACATCTTTTAATCTCCTCTAACTTGTCCTTTGTATACATTCCAAAAGAATGGGGGAATGAGTGTACCCCCCACATTTTGTGTAATGCTAATCTGGAAGATAAGTGACGCCTAGACATGTATAAATTTTTTTTCAAGAGTAGATTTTTCTATAGACAGCAGCCATTTTTGAAATGCAAGACTTTCTGTGAAAGTGCCTCAGGTGGTGGAGTTTGGGAGCCAGCTCCTTCCACTGTCATAGGCAGTGGGGGCTCCCAGCACCTTGCTGCAGGCGGCAGGGGTTCCCAGCTGGATACTGCCACCTGCAGCAAGGGGCTGGGACCCCAATCCATACCCAAGCCCTTGCACAAGGTCATGGGGCTCAGGGTCAGTTTGGGCCCTGAGTCACTTGCCACCACTGGCAAGTGATAGGACAGCCTGGTTGATTTCAGAGAATACAGCTGTGAAATTGACCAGGCTCGGTCACTGGGCTGTCTCACCAGTAGCAGCAGAGCAGCTCAGGGCTGGGTCTTGGACCTGTACCCAGCACCTGGCAGCTGCAGGCCGGCCAATGGCCCAGCAGCAGCTGGATCTGAGCCTGGGGGGTGGCAGGCTGTATCAGGCCCAGTGACTGGGTGTGGCCCATACCGCATGGGGGTGTGTGGATGACACAGGGGGTCGGGCCCTGTGCCCCAAACCTCATTCTGGGGCAGTGATGCCTTTCAGGTGACTCATCATGAATTGGGTCACATGATCTCCTACTGCCATCTACTGGTCAGCCTGTGGGTTCACCCTCAGAAGGGATTTGACCAAACAGAGAAAGTGCCATAGTACAGTGACCTGCATGCAAAAGAGTCTTGTGACCCCTCTAAGAAGTCTCCTCACTGCCCTCTGCTGATTGGCGAGGCTCTCACTCCACCTCCAACTTAGGCCTGCCCAGAAGGAAAATATGTACCAATCAGAACAGGGATAGCCCAAAAGTCTAGGCCACGATTTCTGACAACTCTATTTTTGGAAAGGGTACACATCTGCCACATGGCATTGCATTGGAACTCCTAGGGCAGTGCTGCCAGTCAGCCAACTGGTGAGCTCCAGAGATGTGGGGCATCTGCCTTAGGCATTTGGGCTTTCTGTTTTCTGATTGGTACTGCCCTACCAATTGGTGTTTCCCTTCTAGGACAGCCTGAAGATGGAGTGAAACCCTTGCTGATTGGCAGAAGGCAGTGAGGAAGTTTCTTAGAGAGGGTAGCGTGATCCTCTTGTGGGCAGGTCACATCAGCATGGCATTTGTCCCATTTGGCTAAATCTCTTCTCTGTTTGATCAAGGGCAGTGGTCCCAACCTGTGGTCCATGGACCACTGGTGGTCCCTGAGGGTACCACAGGTGGTCCATGGGGAGGGGGAAAGGAAAATTACTGCAGGTAAAAGTACCGTGATCAATGCTATATGTTTGTGAGTGAGCATAAGAAATTATTTGAAACAGCTGTATTTTAAATACTCCTTGATATACATGTTGGGCTCATGTCAGCCATAGGTTTTGTTAAAAAGAATGTTTAAATTAGCTTGCTTACATGGTGGTCCACAAAAGCTTTCAGTGAAGATGTAGTGGTCCACATAAAGGAAAAGGTTGGGCGCTGCTGGTCTAGGGGGGTGAAACCCTTTCTGATTGGGCGAGAGCAGCGGAATGTGCCCCCAAAGGAGTCACAAGATGCACTTCTGGACCAGTCACTGTGCCAGTAAACATTCCATGATTGGTCAAGTCTGTTGTTGGGTTGGTTGAAACCTAACCTGACTGTTAAAGGGGCATGGGAGAAATCCTTAGTCCACATGCTCCTTTAGGCTTCGAATCCCAAATTCTTCTTGAGGTGGACCTAAAGAATGGCCAGGGGGATCACTGCACTGAAAAAAGGGCCCAGGCCCCACCCCCTGACATGTAAACCTGACCAGGGGCCCAATCCAGACCCAGGGCCTGATCCAGGAGCCAGATTGGGCTCCACCTGCCATCAGCACAGGCTCGGTCTGGCCCCAGCCGCTGCTGGCTAGCAGCAGGCAGCTGTGACCTGGATCTGGCTTGTACTGTTGCCAGCTGCTGGCAGGCGGCCTGGGTCTGATCCGGACCCAGCCTCTGTCAACCAGTGGCAGGCAACCTCTGCTGGGCTCCTGCCACTGCCAGGGCTGGACCAGAGACATGGGAGGGCTGCAACCCCTTGAGCCTAGCAGAAGTAATGCCCCTGCAACTGGTTGAAGCCTTCGCTGACTGGTAGAGGGGAATGGGAGAAGTCCTTAGAGTTCACATGCCTCTTCATGCTTCCAGTCCCATGGCCCTCTTGAGGTGGGTGTTATGGTAACTTTCCATGGTTGGTCATTCCATAATTGATGAGGTGATTTCTGGATGCGGGGGGCGGGGGCAGTAATAGTGGTATGTAATGGTCATTTCATGATCAGTGGGGTGATTCTGTGATCGGTGGGATGGGGTGGGTATTATGGTAACATTCCATGACTGATAAAAATCTGTTTTGGGGGAAGTTCTATGTGGCTGAAATCAACCCAGATTTATAGCGGTCAGTGGATGCTGTCCCACTTTGGTGAACCAATCTGTTGGCTCTGCTACTTAAGACTGAGCACCTACCCCCTTCCTAACCCTTTGAGTTCAGGTCACTCCCCCCCCCCCACCCTCTGACACAGAGCCAGATACCCCCACAAATCTGATCACTTCCCCCCCTGCCCTGCACCGAGTCCTGGCTAGAGCACCAGAGTAAATCACTTGCCCCCCCCATTTCCCCTAACCCCAAGCCTTGGCTGGAGCAGATCACTCCTGCTTCCCTTCCCCCAACCTCTCTCCTGAGCTGATCCCTCCCTCCCCTACCCTGCAATCCCACCCAGAGTCAATCAACCCTTCCCATGAGCACCTGCCAAGGCAAATCAGCCTCTTAAAACACTAGCTGTGTTGCTGACCGCTGCTAGCATCCCAGCCGGATTTTCCTTCCAGCGATTCACTTATCCGCAGACCACCCCTGATGGACAAGAAGAGCTGAGGCCACTACAATCCATGCATTTGGCATTTCAGTGGCTGCGATAGGGAAGGCTCAGGCTTCCCTCACCTTTGATATCTGCCTCCATGGCTGGGGGTCCACACAGTGGGTGGGCCTGGCTTGCCCCAACTTCCAGTAGGGAAGTTTGTGGGTTTTATGAGTGGGAGATATTCCACCCCCCCATCCCCAGAGGGGGAAAACACAGATGGTGGCACAGCCACAAGGCAGAGTCACAAAATAGAGGATGTGGTACTTGGGTGGAGGCAGGTCTGCAGCCAAAGATGAAGATGAGAGGAATCACTATGAGAGGTGCATCAGCTGAGGTAGCTAATCTGGAGAAGGCCAGCTGGGGCACTGCTCTGATGAGTCAGTTCTGGCACAACTGCTCCATCTGGTATGTCTCCTCCTTCCCATGAACCAGCTACTCAGTCTTCTCAAAGAAATGGGACTGGAGGTGGTCTTGGTTGGCTTCTGTTAGCCTCTAGAAGTCTGCAAAAGGAAGAAAGGCAAGGCTGAAATTATAAAAAGAAAACTCTCAAGGCTGAAAATCTGGAGCCAAATAGTTCTCCATGGCACTGTGCCCTCCTCTGCTAGACCCCATTTTATAGCCCTCCTTGAGAACCAGCATTTGCTAATGAGAGCAGCCAAGCCCTGTGCCCCCTGACCTGCCCTGGCCTGCTGGGCTGACAAGGGTTGCACTGAGAGCTGCTGCCTGCTGGAGGAACATGCCAGATACTGCGTGAGTGTTGGGATCTCTAGAGTGGGGCTGGGACATCATGCTTTGAGCCCAGCTATGGAGATGTTATTTGGCAGTATCTTCATTCCAAGAAGGGAGGTTTCAGATTTCAGCTCCAGTGGCCTGCACTAGGACAGTGTGCAGGGATATAGGAAGGAGGGCAGTGAGGCACTGAAGAAAGGGGCCATGGCTGGTATCTGTTGTGGGAGAGTGGGGTACAGGGGTGTGAAACCCCACCGTGCGAGAGTGTTTCCCAACTAAGAGACCAGACCAATTATTTTGGGTTAGTCATTATTTATGTAACTTTTATTTATTGATTGATAGATAGATAGATAGATATACACAAGAAAAAGAAAAAAAGGAAAAATAGAAAAAGACTATGGCAGCAAGTTCAATAAGGTTTTAACAGTCTCAATTAATCTTGCTAACAACTGTAACTTATTATAACAATTACTAAATTATTTGTGTAATGATACGCAACAACCACTGGATGAGGAAATTGGATTATACAAGCAGTCTGAAGTTGTCTTTATAGTATAGGAACTATACCCTTAGTGCCAATAAGAGGACTCAGATACAAGTTAATCAAACAAATAAAACCCTATAATGTTAACATTACCAAAACCCTACTTTAATGCCAGTGCCAAGCTTAGCAACAAACCCCCAGTCCCAATGCTAGCTGGTGGTGTTTATTGAGTGTTATCAGGTATTTGTGTGTGCAGAGTCCCTGTTCTATTATTAATCACACAATTGTTTTAGCACTTAAAATCTTGGACAGCACAAACACCTTGCTTCTCCCCCTTGCTCTCCAGACACCATGGGTCACAGCCCGGTGAGGCTAGCCATGGGCTGTTTGTGGTTAGGAGTTACAAGGGTTGGCTGGAATGTCGAAAGTAGTTTAACGGAAAGGTTTACTTTTTCACTCTACACATACTCTGTATCTGTAGCTGAGCTGGCTAGTGGGAGGTAGATGCTATAAGCACAAAAGAGGTTAGACAAATTTTTGGGCAATAATAACACACACAGCAAATTTAAAACAATTCCTAATAAATTTTCAGTGTATCTCCCAACACAAATAACTTATTTTTCAGTTTGACAGGTCATATTTACCACATTTTTGATGTTATCTCCTGAGGGTGTTCAGCAGACCCACTTTCCTGTTGGAAATAATAAAGGAACAGCACAATGTAGAGTTTAGCGGGAAAAACCAACCCACACTTGGTCAGCCCTGGATCTTACACTACCAGGTCTGACTGTAACTGGCCAAACAGCAGGGTTGCATGCTCCCTGCCATTCCCTTATCCGGGAAAAGCAGCAGCCCATGGGGGACCCTGCTCTCTGGGAGTGCCCAGGCAAAAAACCCAAGAAGGAGAAAAAAAAAAACAAAAAGGAGAAAAATTTGGAAAAAGGACCTGCTACAAACCAGGTGCCCTTTGTTGATCAGGCAAAGGGGGATTGAATGCCTCCCTTTTTGGATGGTGGGGGGTGTGCTTTGGGCTGGCCAGACCCTCAGTGGTGCGGGAAGCAATTAACCTCTCAACTCTCTGATGAGTTAGCAAAATAGACCCCCTTTTATAGCCAAAGCCCACCACATCAGCATATTGCTCCATTTGCCTGGGCAGAGGTAGCTTTTGGGGTAGGCAAAGTAGGCGGTCACTTAGGGCCCCGAACAGTAAGGGGCCCCATAGCAGCCGCCTGCTTTGCCTGACCTGGCAGTCATGGGGTGGAGGTGGGCTGCAGATTTTTGGAGCCAGAGGCTGTGCTGCCTGCCCTCCCTCCAGCCAGCTACCCAGCAGCTCTTTTACATCCATCTGAGAGGTGGTCTGCGAGACCTCTCCAAGCTGCTGGCCTTCTACCAGGACCTGCTCTGGACCTGGAGGCTCATCTCGGCCTCCAGGGCCCTTGTACCCACTGGGGGGAGGACCTCCTCACGAACCCCCTGCTACACAACCCCATCTGAGTGTGCAGGTGTCGAAGGCCCCCTCTGTGAGGCAGAGGCTGGTCCTGGCAGGTTTCACCAGGGTCGGAGACCTTCTGGACTATGCCCAGGGGGACTGGGTGGATCCCCTAGTGATCACCCAGTGCATGGGGCTCTCCACCCTTTGAACCCCCCAGGTGCCTACTACAGGAGGTGAAGGCAGCCCTGCCCCCTACTGCTCGGGTTTACCTTGAGGGCACCCCCCCCGCCCTCCTTTCAGTCCTGGCCCTCCAGAGCTTGTGATTGGGCCCCAGCCCCATGAGCCCCCCATGGGTGCCCCTGCCCCATGCCCCAAGCCGGCTGCTAGACCTGCAGCCAGTCCCCTTCCAAACCGTGCCCCACAAGTACTTGTACATGTTCATGCGCCACACCATCCACTTCCTCATCCTCGTGTCCTGCCCCGACACCAAACGGCGGGACCTAATTCCATATGCGGAGGGCGAGGACCCCGGTGGGCCAACCTTTATGCCACCTTGACCCCATGACCATCGGGGATATCAGTTGGCGGCTCCTGCATGGAGCCGTGAGCACGGGCATGTATTTGGTGCGGTTCACCCCCCAATCCAGACACTTGCCCCTTTTGTGGTGCGTGGGACACCCTGGCGCACACATATCTAGAGTGCGCCAGGTTGCAGCCCCTTTTCCGGCTCCTCCAGAACCTCTTATTGAGGTTCTGGCTGCACTTCTCCCCACACACATTCCTATATTCACTTCCCATCCATGGCCCCATAAAGTCGCATGACCTCCTCGCCAACCTCCTCCTGGCCTACGTAAAACAGACCATCTGCAAGACCAGGGAGAGGAGGTTGACTGAGGGAGGGGCCTGAGGCTGTGGGGCCTATTTCTGGTCCCTCATCCGCTCATGCCACCGGGCAGAGTTCCTCTGGGCGGCGTGCACTGGCTTCCTCGGCACCTTCCGGGAGCAGTGGGTGCTGTCCGAGGTTCTCTGCTCGGTGTCCCCCTCCGATTCTCTAGTTTTGAACCTTTGACCCCCACACCCATCCCTGTTCTTCATTAGTTGGCCCCTCTGCCTAGGTCCACCTCCCCTTAAGCTGGGGGAAGGGTGTTAGAGGTGGGTGGGCGCACCTCCGGGCATCCAAATAGTCTCCAGCCAGCCACACCTCCCCAGGGGGAGGGAGGAGATCAGCAGCCAGCGCCAAGTTGTGGCTTGTGGGGGGTGAGGCTCTGGAGCAGCTAGCTCAGAAGAGCTCCTGCCACTTCACCCCCAGCCACCCCAGGGGTGAAGAGGCCACCTTGCCCCCAGGCCCTGAATCGGCCAGTTCAGCCCTGGGATGGCGGCGGGCGGGGGGCGGGGGTGGGGGGGGAAGAAGTGGAAGGAGCTCTTTGGAGCAGGTTGCTCCAGTACCCTGCCCCCACAACTCGCAGTGCCTTCCCCCAGCCCAGCTTCCTCTTTCTTGCTGCTACAGCGTTGGCCGGGAGCTTTACCCCCCCCCCCCATATGCCTATGCAAGGTCAGAGAGCAGCCTGGTCAGAGAGCAGCTCCACCAGGCACCAGGTTAGGAGCCACAGGGTTGACGGGGAAGGCTGCCATGAGGCATCAAGGGGTGGTCAGGCAGGGAAGGGGTCCCCTCCCAGGTGCCTTCCTCCATGTGGGCTACTGAGCCCAGTCTGCCTTCTCTGCCAGCCAAACAGTTGCTTCACTCCTGCCCCCTTTTTGTTTCAGTTTTCCCTGCCTGCCCTGTGTATGTTGTTTCCCCTTTTCACTTTCTCCCTGTGGACTGCTGATCCCAGCCTGCCTTCTCTGCTTGCTGAACAGGCAGTCTCCTTCCCTTGTGTTTCCCTTTTTTGCTTTCCTCCCTGTGAGCTACTGAGCCCAGCCTGCCTTCTCTGCCTCCTGAACAGTGTCCTTTCTGCCCACCCTGTTTTCTTTTCAGTTTTTCCTCCCTCACCTTAAACCAGAGTTGAATCAATGCAGCAAGACTAACATGAAGAAGATGCATTTGGTTGCTCTACCTGTAGGGTATAGCTGAAGGTATGAGGGACAGGAGGTTAATATCTGGCCATAGAACACTTCAGCGTGAACTTACAAGAGAGCACTGGAAGCCATAGCGTTATGGGGCTGGTCATGACAGCTGCGGCCTATGCAGATAACAATAGAAGTGATAAACATTATCCCTCGAACTGGCCACATTAAGGCCCAAAGGCACGTGCCTGAAAAGTGTAAGAATTTGAAATACCTGGCAACGTGCAAGGGAATAAGGACTACTGAATTCAGGCGAGAAGGGTCTAAGGGAAGACACTTCACGCTGGTTAATGAGAAAAGAAAAAGCCAGGAGTGGTGCAATCAGCACCACATGGCATATTGGTCAAGATGTCCCTGGGCCAGGAGGATGCAACGCAAGCCTCCAGCAGTGTACAGTGTAAGAACCCAGAAGTCTACCGTTCAGAAGGAGCATTTCAGACCACTATGCACCTGTAAGGCGGCATGGTGGCCTTAGGAAGTGCTGTTGACCTTGGTACTTATGAAG
Source organism: Podocnemis expansa (assembly GCA_007922195.1). Taxonomy (NCBI): domain Eukaryota; kingdom Metazoa; phylum Chordata; order Testudines; family Podocnemididae; genus Podocnemis; species Podocnemis expansa. The sequence goes on from ML682085.1 coordinate 694,988, forward strand.
ACTCATGGAAAAGGGCCATCCTCTTGACTCTTATGTTCCACCTCAGGATTCCAAGACCAGGAAGACTGCCTGGAGAGCAGAGGAGGGTGGGGAGGGAAGACGAGGGAGATGGAAATGCAATGCCACCGACTGGCCACTTAATCGTGACAATCAAACAGCCTATGGGGTTAGCATTACAGTGATTTAAAACCTTGTGCACCCAGAGGCACCGCCAGGAGTGATATCTGCCCCAACTATGCTGCACCTATGTGTGCGCTGGAGTTAAGGTCTCGTTAGGAGAAGGACTACCCTCCCAAATGCCATAGGTTATAGGAGGAGTGAATGGTCTCCTCCCAAGATGACCTGGGAAATATGATACTCCCAGAGTGTAAACGAGTACCTTGGATTTTAGAAAATCCGACAAGGGCGGCTTATCCCTATCATGCGATCTTATCCAGGATAGTATTTCACCATGGGGGAAAACAGATTTCTGAGTTTCCGTGTAGATCGGAAATCGGGCTGGTTTTTTTTTTTGGTCAACTTGGGCTCCCTCAAGTGAGCAGAGGAAAACAACAACCCTTAGCAGTTGCCTATGGTGAGAGTATCATGTAGAGACTACCCAACGGTTTTCGGCCTCAGGTCCCGCAAAGGAAGGTGTAATATGTTCGCTGGATGCCCAGGTGGTTGTGTCCCGGGCCCAGACATGGATAATCATGGTAGCAAGGTGTGTTAGGGTGAGCCATCTATGCATACCCTGGTTGGGTGACAGCCATGTGCGGAACCCAGTGGTGCGCATGAAGGTTGTCAACGTGCCAGCATTGCATGCTAGCTAGAAGTTAGTTTGTGAGGCCTAAGGCAGGTTTCCTTCCACCTCTGTCCACGTGGTTGGGGAAGAGGCATTGTCTTTTCTCCCATGGGCACTACTGACCTGATTGGTTCCAGGTGGGGCATATAGAAGCTGTTACTTCAGGGGTGGGGGTGGGGGTAAGAGAGTATCACCACCAATTTCCTGGTAGGGTAGGGCCTAGATAGGGACTCCCAAACAGGGATATCCTGGTTAGATATGAGACCATCCCAAAGAACCGGGAGAACCTGTTGTTTACCATCGTTTGTTTTCCCCTCCCCACGGGGGGGAGGAGCAAGGTAGGGATTTGTGAACAGCTCTGCCTTGGCCTCCCCTCGGGCATAGAGCCTGAACAGAAGGAATCATCAGTTGAGAAAGTACCTGAAGGGCGGGGAGCATTTTGTTCCCTTTTCTCCAATAACAGCCCCAAGAGTAGTGATGGCTGAGAATTGACTGGGCAATGGGCCGCAGTTTGGCTGGGCCATGATAACTGAGAGGGGCTTTGGTTACATGGGCTGTGCCTCTTATAAGATCGGAGGAGCAAGGCCAAAGACTGCCTCACCCCTGTTTGTGATAACGAGATGGAGTGGGGGGGCAACAGCCCTAGGAAGCTCCCCATTCTCTCACTAAAGGAAGGGAGGGAAAGAGGTGTTAGCCACCTTCCCTGATGGTGAACTGAAGCCATGGGCATGCCCTGGATGTTATGGCAATTATGGTGGGCAATCAGTTGGGATAGGCTCCCTTTCCTTGCAGAGGAGGGGAGGGAAGAAAAGAGCTCTGAGAGACCGCCGGATTGAACTGAAGGGGTGGTGGGGCGGGGCTGAGTCCCTACCCTGGGCTCATCCGGGAGGAGAGTGGGAGGAGTGGTTTTTCACCCCATATGGTTATGTGGAGCGAGGAAAGGGCCCTGATGGGAAGAGGCCAAGTTATTTTACCTCTCCCCTAGGATCCTGTGCCATACCCACTACAGTTAGGGTGTCAGGGGAGAAGAAAGCATCACCCCCGAAGGGTTGATCAAGCACCACCTGTTGTGCAACGGGGGACACCCTGGCTTCCCTAAGCTAGGCCGCTCAGTGAATGGTTACAGCCGAGGCCGTGGTGTGGGCTGCTGTATCTACCGCGTCCCAGGCTGAGGGAAGGAGAGCCTGAGAAATTATTTTTCCCTTCTCCAGGGATGCATCATACTCCTCCTTGGCCTCTGTTGGGAGCAAATGTCTAAATTTTGCGACCAATTCCCACACATCCAGCATGTATCTGCTGGTTAGGGCCTGATTATTTGTGACCTGTAGTTGGAAGGCCGAAGAGGAGTAGACCTTACGTCCCAAGAGATCCAATTCCCTAGCTTCCCTCGAAGCAGGGAGGGGGTCGCTAGGGGGTTTGCCCGGGCCTAGGGCCATCTGTATCCCGTTTCTAGGAGGGATTGGGTAGTTGGCAAGAGAGGGGAACTCCGATTCGGGGACCCTATACTTAAGACCCTCCATGTCTGACATGGGGGCAATAGAGCCCGGGTTCTACCATTAGGAAGATGTCAGGTCCCAAACACTTGGGTGGAGAGGGACCATAAGTGGCTCTGCCGAGGAGAAGAGCGGCCCGAACAGGGTGTCCGAGGGAGGATCGGAGGACTGGACCTCCATCCCCAAGTGGGCTGTGGCATGGTGGAACAAATCAAAGTGAGCCAATAGGTTGCCCGTGTATGAGCCCTCTACCAGGGACAGAGTGGTACTGGGTGTCGGCCACGGGGGGGGGGAAGGGGTCTCGGGGGGGACCATTCTTGAGAGTGGAAGCAGAAGGGTGATGGTGTCGAGGAACAGCACTGGGGCCACTTAGAGCCCTTTGATGGACCTTCCCCAGGGCTGGAGCAGGGGGAAGCACCTCCTGATTCTTGAGGCGGTACCGGCGACACCAAGGTGACATGTTGCCACAGGGATGGCTCTATGGTACCGGGGCCCAGTGGAGTAGAAGATGGAGGACTCTGAGCCGAGGGAGAGTGGTGTCACCCACGATGGACCCAGGCCTTGGATATGAAGGCCGGTTTGCCCCTTCTAACCTCTGCTGGGGAAGGTGGTGTGGGCAGCAGGAGGAGTGCCCGAGTGGCCTCTACTGTGTCCGGGATTGTTGGCATCAGGAGCGACCCCAAACGAGCCCGTGGTGAGCCCTTAACAGGGGAGACAGGGCTGCCCTGTTGGGACAGGGCCTGCACCATTGGTACCAGGCTAAGACGAGCCTGCGGTACTGGAGGTGACTATGGTCGGTGCCGGGGTAAGCCTGGCACCGACGGTACCGAGCTGTGCCAGGACTGCGGTGCTGGAGACAACCTCGACCGGTGCCGAGGAGCTGAGGTGCTGCGTTGGTGCTGAGATACCGGGGATGGTACCAAGCTCATTCTTCTACAGCCACCTACAGCACAGTGCCGAGCCAGCTCTGGTGCCGATCCAGGTCTTGGCGCCGGGCGGGAACCCAAAGCCTTAGGTGAAGAGTGCCGAGCCTGTTCAGAGGCTATGGCATGGTGCCTTTCTTCCCTGTCCTTGATTGGCTGAGGTTTAAAGGACATACAAAGGGAACAGGTGGAGACCAGGTGTTCTTTGCCTAGGCACCAGAGGCACTTCCCATGGGGATCGTCCCGGAGGAAGCCCTTCCCGCACTTGGAGCAGGGTTTAAACCTTGGCATGTTGATGGATGATCTCTGATGTTCTGGCCCCAAAGTGGAGGATTCCTGTGGTAGAACTATGTAGACGAAAAGGTGCTCCCAGTCAGGCGAAAAGCTCACAGAAAACGGACAGGCTGTTTGCATTCACAAGGAGTGGACGTTCCAGATCCGATGCACAAGGCAAAAGAAATGAAACTGGGGAGGGGTTGGGAGGCGGCCATATATATAGCCACTGGGTGGTGTGGAGGGCAGTGGCCGCCTACCCTCTCCTGACAGGCTAGGACAAATTTTTCTGACCAATTTGGCGCTCCGGCATAAAGACACCTATTACTGAATGCATCCAAGCAGCGCTCAAAGAAGAACTTGCTCTTACTTAATGCTTTAGGATTTATTATAGCAAATGCCCTCAGAACACTGACAACCGTGCAATTCCTTGATTGTTTCTCAAGACTGGAAAGTTGGCAGTACCCAAAATAAATGCAGGTTAATTTTATAGATTCATTTATTTATATGTGCACAAATCAATGTTCCCTGTAAGCTACGCTGGTGGGCAGGGGTGCAGTGGCCCCTCACTCACCAGTGCAGGCTGCACGTCTGACAGCGCAGGGCAGGCAGCCATCCCTCTCTCCAGCTGGGAGAAGCCCTGTGTGTCAGTCAGTCTCAGCTCCAGCAGCAGCCCAGGCTCATTCAGAGGCTGCCTGCGCAAAGCAGCAAGAGTGATGTAGCCAGGGGAGGACCAGACGGGGAGGGAAATTTAAATCTCTCCGTCTCCTCTGTACCAGGCTGCTAGTGCAGTGGTGGTGGCATCTCTGAGGCCTATGTGGGCCCCAGCAGGTAAACAGCCCTGAGCCTGGGCAAGAGGGCGGACCCTGAGCGATGGGAGGCCTAAGTAGTGGGGATCCCAGAGGCAGCCATGTAGCGGCCACAGGGATGCAGGGCTCTCTGTGGGGGCAGAGGATGGGAGCTGGGCTGCAGGCAAAGGAGCCGGGCTGAAGCTGGAGGAGGGTACTTAGCTGGAAAGACCCAAGCAAAATTGTATTGAGCCATTTAGCATCTCTCTCAAGGGTGAATGCTTTGCTTTTCACTTGCTAAAAGGCTTGAATATACAAAAGCTCCTGCAAGAAAAGCGATCCTTTAAAATAAGCAAAACCAAGTTGGGTTAATGTCAGATTCATTTTCTTTTCTATGAGAGATTCGAATGCAATCAGTTTGTCAAGGTGGGGCTTTACAATGTAACTTTGTATAGACTCCTGTGGTGGAAGGAAACAAATCCTAATGATTAGGAAAATGAAATGAAAAACTGAAAGGATAAAAAGTCATTTAAGGCAGAAGGAAAAAATATTGCCAGTGGTACAATAATTTTAAAAAAAAGTCTTCGTATTTCTATTTCCCCAAAAATTTGTTAGAAAAATAATCATTTTCTTTCACAAATCCATATATACTCTTGCTTCTTGCAGCTTTGATTAGGTTTGCTTTAACTGTCAAAAATTAAAAAATTATTAAACTATCTTTATTATATTCCACTACCAGACACATAAATCTCAATTGTACCTCACTTTGCTTATTTTAGTTCTGAGAGTATTTACACTCCAGGCATACTAATTATAGCCTCCCTTTTATTGTTGAAAATGATTTGGATAAAAAAAAACCCCATAAACTCCAAAACTAAGATGTTAGAGACAGTTTACATTAAAGGAAGATACTCACAATGTTTAAAGTTTCCTGTATGCCTAATCAATTTTTTGCCATTCACTTAGGGGATTGTTGTCCCATATTTAGTTTTTGAGAGGTATGATTGGGCATGATAATGTAACAGACTCTAACCTAGCTCTGTTTGATGCAAATTCTTTAGGCACAAAAAATGGCCCTGGTTACAGAGATGTGATGCTGTAAGAAACTGTCTTGAAACATGTTTTCTGCCCTTGCCACCTTTAAAAGTTTTGAATTTCTCAGATAACTTTACTTAAGGTGGTGTCCTGAGCACTGTTCCCTCTAATGTGCGCAGCTGCGCGGTCAAAGAAACCCCTCCCCGCGCAAGGGTTTCCAGTTCCCGCACACAGGGAGGGGCAGGACTGGCTGGGACAGCCCGACAGAGAGGCTGAGGCTCTGCCAAAAAACCAAGGAGTGGTGTATCACTTTAAGACTGCTCCTCTTCGCCCTGCCGTCCTCCAGGCATTCCAGCTGCAGTGCTACAAGTGGTTTCGCTTTGCTTTGTTGCTTTGGCTCCTCACCCGCGGCTTCTTTCCAGGCTCCAGCTCAGGTCCTCTCCCCTTTCCCTGCACCTGATTTTGGGGAAGGTTTGATTTTATTTTTTGGAGGGGTTGGGGCTTTTCTTCACCCTGATGGGGTCTCTGAAGTGCCCAGAGAGAAACCTGTGACTGCTTCTTTGCTTTCTGATTTGCTGCCCTGCTTGGCTTAGTTTCTGGGGAGGTTTGTTTCTCTAATGGCTGGGCTAAGCCAGATCTTTATTTCTGCTAATGAGCCTTGGCTTTTGACAACAAATCTTTTGTTTAGAGGTGCGACAAAGTTCACTTTTGGTTGTGAGGAGCTTTGAATCTGTAAGATTTTCCTTTTCCCAGTGTGATTTTTTTCAGTTTGTTTCTCCTTTCCAAGAAGAGATTAGTCCACTATAGATGTGTCCTTAAATTTTAGTAAGTTACACAGAGGTGCAAGTATTATTCATTCTAAAGTAGCTGCTGGGCTGGGCCTGATCCTATGTTTTAAATGAAGTCAGTGGGAAATTTGATGGAGTAAGGATTGCAATATTTGTCCCTTTGTTAGTTTATCAAATCATAGAAAACAAGCAGCTTGCTTTTGCCTATATACTCTATGCTTATTTTTATTGTGGTATATTTAGGAAAAAACTGAACATTGCATTCAAGAATAGGTGCTGTCCTCTTGGGTGGAGCATTTGATAGTCACAGACATCTACTTCTACTCCCCCCCCCC
>ML682085.1:701506-717429 GCA_007922195.1 Podocnemis expansa
TATACTCCCCCCCCCCCCCCGTTTGATGTGTATTTCACATAAAAGCAAACAAAATGTCAACTGTCATAAAATAGATATATCCATCTGTGGTTTATGGCAGACATAGTAGGATATGATGTTTCCAGAAATTTGCATTTTAGGTAAAAGGTTATGTTTCAGGCAGGTCTGCACATAAAAACCAGCAGCTCTCATTTTTTCTGATTTCTCCTTTCCTGTGTGTATAAAATCTAAAGAGCTTGTCTGTGATTTTTTTTTTTTAAATACTGCACAGTGAGGCTCAAAACTGAGGCTAGACAGGGATTTCTGTACACTCCGCCTGTACCCCCCAGTTGTTGGCTAGTAACTGTGTTAGAGCAAATGAGTGAGCACCCCCTATACCCCCCCCAAACATCCCCCTGCACCACACCCCTAATTTCAAGTCATGGGGAGAATACTGCTGACAGAGATTACTTTTCCTTTAGAAGCCAACACCTCAAATTCTGTTAGACTTCATGTAGTCAAGGGCCCATCCCTCTGTGTGTCAAACAATGAGTGAATTCTGTGAAGGAACTTACTGTGTTAAAACTGATTTTAATCTTGTCCATAATTACTACATTAAATTTATTGGAGGTGTGCTTCCGTTTGCAACTCACAATGTAAAAACATCAGTCTGGATAGGAGTTCTGCAGTGTGACTCTTCTTGCACCTTGATATAAACATTAAATAGTTAGTTTTGTGACTCCTTAATGTGGTTGGCTTTACAGTTACTTTAATGTGAAGAGGAAAAATACTTAAGCCATTCATTTGATATTCTTGAGCCTCTGTTCTTGCAATTAATCTCACACTGTAACTAGGGGCTAGACAGATTTCCCTGCAGTTGGGCGATCAATGGGGCAAGCATTTGGGGGTGGGGGGCATTGGCTGGGTGGATGAAGGGGGCCCAGGCGGAGCCCCAGATGCGTAGGTGTCCTCCAACATCCTCCTTTTTGTACTTCCCTGTCCTCCTTTCCATGCTTTGGTATCCGGTAACCCTAGTCTGGCAAAGTGGTTGAGGATTGGGGGGGGGGCAGGACTTAACCATGGCCAAGGATCAACTGGTGGAGGGGGCAGGCTGGGAGAGCAGCTGAAGATGGGCAGGGGGCAGGTCTGAAGCCCCACTGAGGATTGGCTGGGGGGAGTTGCTAGCTATCCAAGGGCTCCTTCTTACCTTCATGTCCTTCCTCCCTCAGGCATTCTAAAAATAGGTGATTGTCCAGCCTTTTACTGCTGATAAGTAGACTGGGGGGGCACAGTGCTGGAACCCACGATCCTGATGTTAAGAGTTTGCTGCACAGATGCACACACGGAATAAACAGCAGTTTGGGGGGGATGGGGTCAAGGGGCAGTGGAGTACACAGTTATCCTTTATGCCTAGAAGTTTTTATATATGGAATGCCTGTAGCTCAGTTGGTAGAATAACGGATTTGTAGTCACAGGGTCAAGCCCTGGGTTGGTTTTTTTTACCTTCTGGCCTGTTGTTCCTTAGGGAAGGGTTAAACTGGGAAAAAATATATATAGCAAACACTAATAAAATGAAGAAAAATAAAGTATACTGTGATCAAGATTACTAATAGTGACCAATTAAGTAAAACAAATAAAGGGTCACATTTGAACTGGCTAGGAACAATTTAGGACCATTTTTTAAAAATTGTAAAATGGGCTGCTGTACAAAATGAAAAATGAGAGGCAAGTTAACTGCTTTCACTTTAACTTTGTGTTTATTCATTTTGGAAAACCGACAAAGGCAGACAAACAGAATTGAAGAACCGATGAGACAAAATGTTACATAAGCATAGAATACATTCAAATTATTAATAAAAACAATTTAAATAACATTAATTTTTCATTGTTCTATATTTTTCAATAATTTCCATCATGTGAAGTTGCACAAAAATTTTATTCAGAAAAAGTTTTGCACACTGGTTCAAAATTTTGCACACAAGCCATCAAACCTTAGAGGGAACATTGGCCCTGAGGGAATCTGGGAAGCAGGTGCTACCTAGTAATTGTGATTTGCAATACATGGTAATTTAATATGTTTCCTGAGGGCAGAATAGGTGTACTTTAAGGTTGAAAGCTAGATATTAAATACAATCCCTCAACATGTGAGTCTCATGATCAAATCTGAAGCTACCTACTTAACTTCAATCTACATTTTGGACATTGAGGGCCTGATCCACTTTGAACCCCTTTTACCCCAGTTGGGCAGCATAACAGGGACTTAAATTCCAAAGCGGCAGCCATGTTAGTCTAGTAAAGCAAAAAAAACAAGGAGTCTTGTGGCACTTAAAGAGTAACGGATTTATTTATCACATGAGCTTTTGTGGGAGAATATCCCACTTCATCAGACGCTTTGAAGAGAGAGAATTTACAGAATAGGATGAAAATAAATGCAGGGGAGTGTAAGACATGGGATCAGGTCATACTGCAACAGCAAATCAGACAAGACTTAAGTGATACCCATTTTAACTGCCAGAGTGTTAAAAGAAGCTTCAGTGGAATTAAGACTCTAGCCCTCCGTTTGTGTTTTCTCTTAGTTTATTATACCCCATTCATTTAAAGGGGCTTGATCATTGATTCCAGAAATGTGAGGCTAAATTTTAAGCTAAAGGCTGATACACTACAAATGTTCTTAGACATTGTCACTTATACACCGACAGATGATAAGTTCACATTCCTGGCCCAGTTGGTTGACGTATGTGGTACATTTCAAGCATCTAGTACAGATGTTGAGTGAGGCTTCAGTCTAATGAGTAATATAAAGACACAGTCTTGTAACAGGTTGGAAGTTTCTCATCGAGACATGATAATACACATCAAATCATACTTAATTACTGGATTTAAGATTAACCTTGACTCTATAAATGTAAAAACAAGGAGTCAGGTGGCACTTAAAGACTAACAGATTTATTTTTTGCATGAGCTTTTGTGGGAGAAAATCCCATTTTGTCTATATATGTATTCTGGAAATCTGACAAAGACAGGCAACAAAAACTGAGTGGTGTAGATGATGGTAGAGGCTAGATAGGCAGCAAGTGTCATTGTCTCACATTTGTTTAGTAAATTAATAAAACTACAGTACTTCAATTAAACATTTTTATTGAAGTTTGAATGAAAAGCCATCTATGAATTACTTTTTAATTAAGGCACTTAGGCATGCTGATACTTTCAGCACCAAAAAACTGTTGCCCAGGCTGCATAAATTGCTGCTCAGTAAATACCATAACTTGCTCAGCTGCATCATCAGCTTAGAGGGAACACTGGTGCACATGCAAATCGTTTTGTTATATTTGTTGTTGATATGACGTTAGATTTTTCAGTACTTTTGTAGCAATGTTGGTCCAGGTGGATGAGGTAAAATTTTTACTGGATCAGCTTCAGATCCTGAAGATGAGCTCTGGGTATGTTCATAAACTACTGGTAGTCTCTTTTTCTACTAGAAGTTAGTTCAGTAAAAGATATTCTCCTTCAAGCGCTGCTCACATCATTCAGTTACAGGTGTCTACATGCTGCAGCGCATGGTCGCTCGGAAAGTCTTCAGCATTAGCCTGTCAGGTCAGAGCACACGGCCAATGCCCCCTCCATGCCGCAACCACGGCTATATAGGTAACCATGACCCTGACCCTCCTAGTTCCTTTTTCCGCCATCAGAGTTGGTTTTGGATCAGTGTAAACTTGTGAAACGCAAGTGCCTGTCTTTCTCGCAAAATTCAAGATGCTGGGTTTCAAGCTGTGCTTAGAGTTCTGGCAAAGCTTTCCCGATGGACGACCCACATGAGAAATGCCTCACTTGCCTGGGTGACTCCCACCTTGCGGTACCATGCTCCATTTGCCGGTCCTTCAAGCGGAGGACTCGGTTAGAAAGGGAGAACCGCCTCCTCTCGATCTCGGGGAGTGGAGCTACCACCCCAGAAACTGGCTGAGCCATGAGCGCTCTGCCGGACCCCTGATTGGCCTGGGCTCAGGATACCCACCACGATCATTGGTACCAGGCTTGAAATCTCGACCCGCCATGGTACTGCCCCAGCACCGAGCTCGTCTGTCACTGGGCAGCCTCTCAGCCGTCCCAAGAAGTGTACCGGCATAGGCAACTCCAACGGCCCACCACGGGCATCGAAATCCAGCTCCGGTGCAGAAGAAGAAAAGGACCAAAGTGGCACCGTCTTCATCAACACTGCAGGATCCAGTACCGCCCCCCACAGTACCAACGGCAAGCCTGGTACTGACGTCAAGCCGGTACCGCCAGATCCGGTTCTGCCAGGCCTGGTACCACCAGGGCTGGTACCGCCAGCCGATTCAATGCTGATACTGGTACCAGCATGTAGCCTGATGCTGGGACCAAGCATGGCACCTCCCAGCCCTCCACCGGTACCACAGTCCGGTACAGAGAGGCAGGAAACTCCACTCCATCGCTCGTCTGAAGAGCTCTAAGTACCGGGCTCCCGGACATCAGGAGGAGGGTCTTCCAGACTGTCTTTGGAGGACCACTTCTTTCCCCCCCACGAGGAGTGTCCGAGGAAGAGGCTTCACAAGAGCTCTGTATCCCTAATCTCAGTGAGGTCAAAAAGACCACAGATACAGGGAGGAGTTTCTGCTCCCCCCATGGCGATGCCTCTAGCGAGATCACCTCATAACAAGTTTGTTGGTTCCCAACCGCAATGGGAGAAGGAGACACCGGACTCAGTAGTTCTAACTGAGAAATGGGTTCATTTATTTAGCGCGACAACGGGGAAAATTTTTCAATGGGTAATCACAGTGACAATTGAGGTAGCAATCAGCAACTAAAACAGTAATCTTACAAGACCAACTGAGGTAGCAGATCTATATAGGTAACACAGTAAAACTGCAAAGCAAAACTGCAAGTCTATATAAGTAACACAGCAAAACTGCAAAGCACTGCAGGGTGTTTGCAACAAAGTAAACCTGCTAGGTATTCACAACAAAACAAAATTGCAAGGTAAAACAAACTGCAAAGTACTCGTAGGGGATTTTTATATACGTACCACAACCCAGGCACCACTGACCAGCAGCATGAACACAAGGGGCATGGTAAGGGACACGACACGAGCTAACTTTCCTCAGGAGATCCAGCCGTGAGAGTGATCAGTTCCGGCGGGTAACACGTGAACCTCCATAACTTCTGCCAGTTGGCATCTCCTTTTTATAGGATTTTTAGCTCAGTGTTTTTCTGGTTCCCACACTAGGAGAGGGTTTGTCATGTTAGTGGTTCCCACGACTGAGTTAGTAATCTTCCAGCTAAGTTTTAAATTTCTAGGTGGGCCATAAATTCCCACGTGGGTCCAGATTCCCAGGTGGGCATAAATTCCTAGGTAGGACCCAAATTTCCAGGTGGGCCATAAATTCCCAGGTGGGTCCAGATTCCTAGGTGGATCATAAATTCCTAGGTGGGTTTCAATTCCCACGAAGTTAGTGCCTTTGAGTTATGCTAGTCTGTAGTCTCCCAGATTCCAGGCCAGAGCCTCTTACACTGTCCATAAGGAGTTTTTTAGTGCGCACTTGGTGGTGAATGGGGTGCCCGGGCAAGCGGCCCCCTATTATTACATCGGGCACGAACAAAGTTGATCCTTGATTGGCTGAGCACAGCAACTGATGACATCTGCTCTCGCTATGCCCGGTCGCCATTGCTGGAGTCCTTGGATTTCTCCGACGACGAGCCTGACCTGACTGTACATAACGTAGTAGATCATGGGCCCAATCCTTCACCTGATGAGCACCTAATTGACATGTCCGCTGACCACAAGGGAGACCCCCCACGTCGAGCAGGACCTCCTCCACCGTATGGCAGTGAACCTAAAACTGAAATTAGGAGTAATCCAGGAGGAAGATGACTCCCTCTTCGATGCATGCCGTAGAGCCCCTCCAGCGAGGGTTGCAATCCCCTTGCACTAGGGAGTATACTGCATTGTCCAGGAATGCTGACAAACGCCTTCCTCCATTCCGCCAGTGTCCAAAGTTGTGGATAAGAAATACTATGTCTCTCCAGCGGGTTCTCTTTCTTATTCCATCATCCCACTCCAGGGTCCCTGGTGGTGGATTCTGTAAACCAGAAAGCGAGACAGCACCAACTGAGCTCCACGCCCAAGAACAAAGAGGTGAAGAAGCTCAACCTCCTGGAAAGGAAATTTTATTTCTCTGCTGCCCTTCAGCTACATATTTCCAACCATTCAGCCTTAATGACAGGCTACATCTTCAACCTGTGGGAGGCCATGCAAAACTTTCGCATGGCCATCTCTGAGGAGCGCCTGAGAGATTTTGAAGCAATGCTTGAGGAGGGAGCAGTCATCATGCACCAGTCAGCCTGGCTCCAAGGCTCGGGCCTATCCACACAGATGCAACAGATTATTCAAGACCTCCCCTTTGAGGGCCCAGACCTCTTTGCCCCATCCATGGACACGAAGCTCCATGGTCTGAAAGACTTGAGCTACGCTTCAATCCCTGGGGATATACACTCCGCAACCCAACAGGCGCTCAACGAGACCACATCAACATCTCCAACAGCAGCTAAAACAGCAGCTTCAACTGCAGCATCAGTTCCCGAGATCCCTCCAGTTTTCCCAGCACCACCTTGGGGACCTGGATAAGGACACGAACCGCTCAGGTAAAGGGGGAAAACTCAGTGCCTCACAGTCTGGAAGGTGTGGGCAGGGATCTGACTGCTCGTCTGGCCGTAAACAGTGTTTTTGACAGTACCCTCGAGAGCAGCACTCCAGGGCCCCTGCTTTTCCCTCACCACCTGTGCCACTTCCCCCCCCAGTGGAACTGTGTCACATCAGACCAGTGGTCCTCGACACAGTGGCACAAGGATACTATATCCAATTCTTTTCAATCCCGTGGGACAGGAAACCGCCCCCTTGTGTAGCACTGAGGAACCAGGAACTGTTAAGCAGGCTCGAGGCTGAATGCCAAAAACTCCTCTCCCTCAGGCCCATAGAAAGAATCCCCAAACAAGAACGAGGCAAGGGGTTCTATTCCCACTGCTTCTTGGTCCTCAAACCCAATGGGGACCTACAGCCTATTCTAGACTTCAGAGGGCTAAACAAGTACATAAGGAGAATAAAGTTCCGCATGGTTTCTCTGCCCCAGATTGTCCCCTCTCTGTCCCCAGGGGACTGGTTCATAGCCCTCGTCCTAAAGGACGCTTACGTTCACATAGCTATCCGACTCCACCACAGATGCTTTCTCAGGTTTGTGGTGGCACGGGACCCCTACAAGTTCACCGCTCTCCCCTTCAGGCTATTGCTAGCTCCCAGGGATTTCACAAAATGCATGCCACTGGTTGCAGCATTTCTACACAGGAGGAGCAAAAGAATCTACCCCTACCTAGATGATTGGCTTATAGTGGGCAAGTCAAGTCACCAAGTGCAACATCACATCGACCTGGTAGTGAAACTCTGCAGCTTTCTTGGCTTCTGCATAAACAGAGAGAAGCCAAAGCTCCACCCCACTCAGGACATAGAATTCATAAGGGCGTGACTAAACACTCGTCAAGGCACGGTGTCCTTGCCCCTGTCAAGATTTCGGTCCATTTGCACCATCATTATGGAACTGCAAGTGCTGGGTTTAACAACAGTGCGCTGGTGCATGCAGCTTCTGGGTCACATGATGGCTGCCACCATGGTAATCCAGGCAGCACGCTTGAGGATGAGACCCTTCCAGCTCTGGTTCTACATGATATTCCGGCCATGGAGAGAAAGTCTGGACAAGGTACTGTCTGTCCCCCACCACACCCTAGAGTCCCTCCAAATTTGGAGGGATCCCCACTTCACAATGGGGGGTATTCCGTTCAGGGACTCCAAGCCCTCAGTGACCCTGATAACGCTTCGGACTCAGGTTAGGGAGCTCACCTATCTGGGGTCTCACCACACAGGGTCTTTGGATCCCTGAGGACAAACTCCTGCACGTAAATGTGAAGGAGCTTTGGGCCATCAGATTGGCCTCCATGACCTTCCTCGACAAAATCTGTGACAGAATGGTCCAGGTCCTCACGAACAATACAACGACTGTGTTCTATACCAACCGGCAAGAGGGGGTTTGCTCCTCAGCCCTATGTGAGGAGGCATACAAGCTTTGGCTATTAGTGATGGATCACCACTTTACACCGGTCGCCTTTCAGCTACCCGGAGTAGACAATGGCTTAGCAGTCACTCAGCAGAAAACCCCTAGCAAATCACGAGTGGTCCCTTCACAACAAGGTATTCTCCCTGCTGATAAACAGATGAGAACCCCCCCCCCCAAGTGGACCTGTTTGCCATGGAACAAAACTGCAAATGTCCTCAGTTTTGTTCCCTCTGGGGTTGGGAGGAGGGGTCTCTCAGCAACACTTTCCTCCTCAGTTGGTCGGGGCCCTGATGTACGCCTTCCCACCAATTCCCCTAATCCACAGAGTGCTACTGAAGGTCCTTGCAGACAGAGCACGCTTCATTCTGATAGCTCTGGACTGGCCCAGACAACACTGGTTCCTGCTCCTATAGGACATGTCCATAAGGACCCTGCTCCGCCTCCCTCAGTGGGCGGATCTCCTAACACAGGACTCAGGACACCTTCAGCACCCGAACCCAGGTCTCCTACATTTGACGGCCTGGATGCTCTCTGGCTCAGTGAGCAAGAGAGGTGCTGCTTGGATAGGGTTAAGAAGGTCCTGGTTGGTAGCAGAAGACCTTCCACCAGGTTCACCTACATGGCAAAGTGGAAACGCTTCTCCACTTGGTGCCGTGACAAAGGCATAGACCCTATCTCCGCACCAATCCATACAACTCTGGACTATCTCTTAGACCTAAGACAAAAAGGCTTATCCCTCTCCTCACTAAGAGTCCACTTAGCAGCAATTTCGGCCTTCCACCAAAGAGTTGATGGTGCCCCAGTCTTTTCATACCCCATATCTCACAGGTTCTTGAAAGGGGTGGAAAAGCTTTTTTGCCACCAACATAAGCCCACCCCTCAGTGGGATCTGAACGTTGTGCTATGGGCTTTGACAGAACCGCAATATGAACCCTCGGATTCAGCTACTATGCTGGTGTTGTCTTGGAAGGTGGCTTCCCTGGCAGCAGTTACCTCGCCAGGTGGACTTTCAATGAGGATAGGGATAGGCATTTCTCTCTTAAATCAAGAAGGTAGTCTAAAGTTGCTTGAATTGGTGCAAAGGTAGGGTCTATGTCTTTGTCATGGCACCAAGTAGAAAAGTGGTTCCATTTTGCCATGTAGGTGGACCTGGTGGAGGGTTTTCTGCTGCCAACCAGGACCATCTAAACCCTATCCGAGCAGCACCTCTCTGACTCGCTGAGCCAGAGAGCATCCAGGCTGTCAAGTGCAGGGGCCCCGGGTTCGGGTGCCGAAGGCAGCCCGAGTCCTGTGTCAGAATGTCCCCCCACGGTGGGAGGGGAAACTAGTGTTGTCTGGGCCAGTCCAGGGCCATCAGAATGATATGTACCTCGTCTGTGAGGACCTTCAGTAGCACCCTGTGGATCATGGGGATTGGAGGGAAGGCATACATTAGGGCCCCCAACCAATTGAGGAGGAAGGCATCGCTGAGAGAACCCTCCTCCCGACCCCAAAGGTAGCAGAATTGGGGACATTTGCAGTTCTGCCCCGTGGCGAAGAGATCGATCTGAGGGGTTCTCCATCTGTTTGTTAGGAGGGAGAAAACCTCATTGTGGAGGGCCCACTCGTGATTCACAAGGGGTTTCCTGCTGAGTGAGTCCGCTATGCCGTTGTCTACCCTGGGCAACTGGGAAGCAGTCAGCGTGAAGTGATGATCTATCGCTAACTGCCAAAGCTCAGTCGCTTCCTCGCATAGAGCCGAGGAGTGGACTCCCCCTTGACGGTTCATGTAGAACACGGCCACTGTATTATCTGAGAGGACCTGGACCACCCTGCCTCAGATCCGCTCAAGGAAGGTCATGCAGGCCAGCCTGATAACGCGGATCTCCTTCACATTTATGTGGAGGAGTCTGTCCTTGGAATTCCAAACACCTTGTGCGGAGAGGCCCCTGCATAGGTGGCTCCCCAGCCTGAGTCGGATGCATCCTTTATGAGGGTCACCGAGGACTTGGACTCTCTGAATGGAATTCCCCCCATCGCAAAGTCGGGATCCTTCCAGATTTGAAGGGACTCCAGGGCGTATTGAGGGACTGAGAGTACCTTGTCCAGGCGGTCTCTTCTTGGTCGGAAGCTTGTGGTGAACCAGAGTTGGAACGGTCTCATTCACAGGCTGGCTGTTTGGATTAGTGAGGTGGCCACTGCCATGTGTTCCAAGAGCTGCATGCACCGGCGGGCTGTGGTCAGCCGGGGCACCTAGAGCTCCATGATGATGGCGCAAATGGACCGAAATCTTGACAGGGACAAGGATGCAGTGCCCTGTCGGGCGTTTAAACGTGCCCCAATTAATTCTATGTCCTAAGTGGGGCAAAGCTTGGACTACTCTGAGTTTATGCGGAAGCCCAGGAGCTCGCACAGATTCACTACCAGATCGACATGGTTCGCAAATGTCAACTTGACTTGCCCACTATGTGCCAATCGTCTAGGTAGGGGTAGATTCTTATACTCCTCCTGTGTGGGAAACCTGCAACTGGTGTGACACACTTTGTGAACACCCTGGGAGCTAGCGATAACCCAAAGGGGAGGGCGGTGAACTGGTAATGGCGTCATGCCACCACAAACCTGAGGAAACGTCTGTGGTGGGGTTGAATGGCTATGTGGAGGTAAGCGTCCTTTAGATTGAGGGCTGCGAACCAGTCTCCTGGGGACAGGGAGGGGGCAATCTGGGGCAGGGAAACCATGAGGAACTTCATTCTCTTTATGTTTTTGTTGAGTGCTCTGAGGTCTAGAATAGGTCGTAGGTCCCCGTTGGGCTTGGGGACTAGGAAGTAGCGGGAAGGGAACCCTTTGCCACGCTCTCTTTTGGGAACCTTTTCTATGGCTCCGAGGGAGAGTAGCTTCTGGCGTTCGATCTCGAGCCTGTCCAGCAGGTCGGATTTTCTAATACTGTGCGAGGAGACGGTTTCCTGTCCCGAGGGATTGAAAGGAATTGGATGCAACATCCTCGCACCACTGTGTCGAGGACCCACTGGTCTGATGTGACAAGGGTCTACCATGAGGTGAAATGACAGAGGCGGTGGGGGGAGAACAGGGGTTCTGGAGCACTGCCCTCGGAGGAGCCATCAAAAATGCTGCTTGTGGCCTGAAGTGTGGTCTGATCCCTGTCCGCGCCGTCCAGACTGTGAGACGCTCAGCTTGCCCCCTTTTGTCAGCTTTTGTCCCTGTCCAGGTCCCCAAGATGGCACTGGGGAAACTGGAGGGATCTCAGGAACTGGGTCTGCAGTTGCAGCTGCTGTTTCAGTTGCTGTAACTGTTGCTGTAGCTGCTGATGTGACCTTGAGGAGCACCTAATGGGTTGAGGAGTGTAAATTCCGAGGGACCGGAGCATAGCCCTCGAGTCCTTCATACCATGCAGCTTCATGACTGTGGAAGATGCAAAGAGGTCAGGACCATCAAAGGGAAGATCCTGGATAATCTGCTGCATCTGCGTGAAAAGGCCCAAGTTTTGGAGTCAGGCCAACTGGCCCATAACGACTGCGGATGCCATTATGTGTGCCGCTGTATCTACTGCGTCCCAGGTTGCCATGAGCGCATCCCTGGATGCTCTCTCTCCTTCATCCAGTATTGCCTCGAAGTCTCTCAGGCGCTCCTCGGAGATGGCTGAGTGGAGATTTCACAGAGCCTCCCACAAGCTGAAGATGTAGCGCGTCATCAGGGCTGAGTGGTTTGAGATACACAGCTGTAGGGCGGCAGAGGAGTAAACTTTCCTGCCTAATAAGTGAAGCTTCCTTGCCTTTCTGTTCTTGGGCGTGGAGCTCGGTTGGCCCTGTCTCTCCTTTAGTTGACTGCGTCGACTACCAGGGATCCTGGGGCAGGATGGTGGAATAGGAAGGGGAATCCTTCCAGGGAGACAGAGTATTTCTTGTCTGCCACTTTGGACACTGGCAAAATTGAGGAAGGCGTTTACCAGCGTTCTGGGATGATATGAAACACCCCGGAGTGTAGGGGAATTGCGACCTTAGCCGGAGGGGCTCTACGGCATGCGTCAAAGAGGGAATCATCTTCCACTTCGATCACCCCCACCTTTAGCTTCAGATTTGCTGCCATGCGGTGGAGGAGGTCCTGCTCAATGTGGGGATCTCCGTCACGGTCGGCAGGCATGTCAATTAGGCGCTCGTCGGGTGACGAGAATGATTGAGCCCTTGATCTGCTACGTTGAGTAGAATCAGGGTCTGGCTCATCGTTGGAGAAATCTGAGGACTCCAGCACTGGTGATTGAGCATAATGGAAGGAGGCATCATCTGCCATCACGTTCATTCAGTTGAGGGTCCACTTGTGCAGTGACCTCGTTGGTGGCATAGAAGCCATAGGGCGAGCAGAGACCTCTCCCAATGGCTGTATTCCCCTCAAGCTCAGTGATATGGAGCTCTTTTGAAGCTGTTTTCTCGGACACTCCTCCTGCGGGGGAAGAAATGGGTCTTCAGAGGATGATCTGGACGACTTCTCCCCCGACATCTGGTACTCTGGTACCGAGAATTCTTCGGAGGAGCAATGAGGCAGAGCCGCAGTACTTGGGCCCAGTGTCGGGCTTTACAGTACTGGGTTGGATGAGGGCAAAGAGCCGTGCGACAGTGCCGGGTCCAGCAATACCAGAAATGACAGTATCGGCAACAGTGCCGGGTCAAGTGGTACCGGGCTTGATGGCGGTACCGGGCTTAGCATCGGTACTGCAAGGGGCAGTGCCGTGTCCAGCAGTGCCGAAGGGGGCAGTGCCGCTATGGTCCGCTTCTTCTTCTTCTGCACTGGAGCTGGGTTTGAATGCCGTTGGCGTGTTGGTGCCTGAGCCAGTGCCCTACTCAGGGCAGCTGGGAGGCTACTGGGAGACTGGCAAGGTCAGCGCCGAGGTGGTACCCTAGCGGGCTGAGATTTCGAGCCTGGTACCGGTGATCGGTGGGGATCCTAAGCCCAGGCCGATTGAGGGCCCGGCGGAGTGCTCATGGCTTGGCCACCTTCGGGTGGAGCGGCTCCATTGCCCAACATTGAGAGGAGATGGTGGTCTCTCTCCAGCCAAGTTCTTCGCTTAAAGGATCAGCAAATGGAGCACTCCGCTGCAAGGTGGGACTCACCCAGGCAAGCGAGGCATTTCTTGTGACGTTTGTCCATCGGAAAAGCCTTGCAGCATCCTAAGCACAGCTTGCAACCTGGCATTTCAAGTTTCATGCGAAAGATATGTGCTTATGTTTTGCAAGATAACGCTGATCCGAAACGATGCTGATGGCGGAAGAAGGAACTGGGAGGGTCAGGGTCACAGTCACTGATATAGCCTCAGTCAAGGCGTGGAGGGGGCGTTGGCTGTGCACCCTGACCTGACAGGCTAACGCTAAAGACTTTCTGAGCTACCATGCCCTGCAGCACGTAGACACCTGTAACTGAATGACATGAGCAGCACTCGAAGGAGGAGGACGGTTACTGATAAGTAACCAACTGTTACCTCACTCACTTTGTGTGTTTAGCTATGCATTTCAGTGCTGTGATATTCTAGTTTGTAGTTGCTATTTTCTATGTGGTAGAGCCAGTTTTACAATATAATTTAACAAATATTTCAGAAAGTCAGTGAATATGCTGGCATTAATTATCTGACATTGCAATTTACCTGTTGTAATGTGTCTTAAGTAGACAAATGTGGCATGCTTATCAACACGAGAATAATTAAAAGAGATCATTTGCAACTTTTAACAGTTTCTTGCAGAAAAATATTTTGCAGATTGAAAGTATATTCATTTTTATGCTACTTTAAGAAGGTGGTTTGAAGTAGCATGTTTCAAATAAGGTTTTGTAATTTATAGATCATTTCCATCACCATATCAAAATAAAATTATATATTATTTGCATCATACACACTTGCATCAGTGTGCTCACAAGTTTGACCACACTCACTGGAATGCACACAAATTTGGAGACTGGTTCTGAAAATTTGCACAAAGGAAATTGCACATGCAGCCCATGAAAAATTAGAGGGAACATTGCCTGCAAGTGCTAGGGTCAGTGGCACTTTCCCTTGGACTGGAGGCAGGGGAAACCTGGGGCCACAGGGCCTACAGAGTGGAGAGCCAGAGCCATGGTGGGGGAAGGGCAGGGAACTGGGATTTGGGGAGGTGGTTAAGGCTGCAGGGGAAACTGGGGCCACAGTGAGGGTGGCACTGAGGGCCTATAGGGGGCCCCACAATGGCTCCTCGCCTAGGGCCCCCAATTGCCTAAGGCTGCCTCTGCTTGCAAAGACTAAGAAAGTCAAAAGTGAGGGAAGCTGCAGCAGAATTAGACAACACTGGGGCAAAGCAAGAAGAGCTGAGGTCATGGTACAGGTAGGACAGTGCTGTGGGCCAGGAGTTTACTGCCAGCAGGGAAACGCTGCTAGGGTACAGAGCGACCCTGCAGCCTCTCCGGCCGGCTGTGAGCTGGGGTGCCATGTACAGAAACAACTCCCATCTCTCTCTTCCCATGCCTCCCTCTCGCCTGCTGTCCACCCCCTTACCTGCCTGTCCCCACCCTCTATCCACCCGCCTCCTATCCATCCACCCCCCCGATGCACCCCTTTACCAGGCCCCACAAACACAAAGTGCAGCAGGGTGACCCCAAAAGGGTTTACTGCTTGTATCCCTCTCCCAGCTGTCCCTCTCTGGGTTGGGGAGGAGGCGGGTCCTTGCAGGCTTGGGTAGGGTTACCTGATGCCAAAGCATGGAAAGGAGGACAAGAAAGTACAAAAAGGAGGACAATGGGGGACATATACACATCTGGGGCCCAGCCCAGGCCCCCTTCATCCACTCAGCCACCCCAGATACTGCCCCCCCCCCCAAATGCTTGTCCCATTGATCACCGAACTCCAGAGAAATCTGTTTAGCCCCTAGTTAGTGTGAGATGAATTGAAAGAATAGCAGTTCAGGAATATCAAATAAATGGCTTAAGTATTTTTAATGTTCACATTAAAGTAACCATAAAGCCAGTCACTTTAAGGAGTTACAAAATTAAGTATTTAATATTTATATCAAGGTGCAAGGAGAATCATGCTGCAGAACTCCTATCCAGATTGATATTTTTACATTGTGAGTTGCAAGTGGAAGCAAACCTCCAATAAATTTAATGTAGCAATTACGGACAAGATTAAAAGCAGTTTTAACACAGTAAGTTCCTTCACAGAATTCATTCTCACTGTTTGACACACTGAGGGGCTGGTGTACTGGCCCTTGACTCCATGAAGTCTAGCAGAATTTGAGGTGTTGGCTTGTAAAGGAAAAGTAATCTCTGTCAGTAGTATTCTCCCCAACACTTGAAATTGGGAGGGGGCGGGAGTGCAGGGGGAGATTTGGGAGGTGTAGCAGATGCTCACAAATTTGGTATAATTGTTACTAGCTGACATCTGGGGGGGGGGTGAGGGGTGTAGGCAGTGGCGTCGCTAGCGCTGGGCACACGGGGCACGTGCCCCGGGTCCCAACGCCGGTGCCCCGGGTCTCCAGCCCAATCGGGCCGGGGATCCGGGGCCCGATCCCTGGCAGTCCACGGCCACGGCGGCCGCATCTCCGGCCAGGGATCCGGGACCTCTCTGGCCGCCCGGCAGGCCCCGCCCCCTGGCCTGGGATAGGGCAAGGGGTGGCCACGCTGCTGCCGCCAGCTAGCCCGCGCTGCTGTGTGGCACGGCTCAGCCTAGCCTGGCCCGGTGCGGTTGTAAGTGGCCGCTGGAGGCTGGGCCCGCGGCCGCAGCCCTGGATCCCCAGCCGGGGACGGGGCTGCCGCGGCCACAGCCAGGCCCTGGATCCCCAGCGGGGGACGGGGCCGCTGCAGCCGCGGGCTGCTGGC